>JARSSU010001946.1:0-19200 GCA_029619165.1 Eurosta solidaginis
AAAGATCTTCGCTTAAGTGTCACGGGATCGCGAAATTTTAAGCGGACCTCGATTTTGTGCCTTCGAGTTTTAACTTCCCGATACATCAAACACTTGAGACGTTTTTTCGTGAAACTTTGAAGCTCTGTTAGGTTGTAATTTTATGACCTCGACGACATAATCAAGGGGACAGGGGAGTAGGCCCGGGCGTCACGAAGAAGGTGTTGAGAGGAATATACGCCAAATGTTCTGCGACGCGCACGTTATACATCCCACACAGCATTTTGACGCCTCGTGTCGCTTATTTTGATCCATAATTTCACACCAATTTGTCCTTTGCTAGACCATGCTTCTCTGATCATGCGTATAGCTCAGAGTCCACGAAAGACGTAGGGAAAGGTGACTTTGTGAAATTTTACCAGTGCTGAAAGAGATCTCAAGGTAAATATAATGTGCCGACATAAATGCGCTACGAAGAGTCCTAGTTGAAGAAATTATAGAGGGAAAGCATCTTGACCGACGGATTAATAAAGAAGTATAGCGGAATGTCCCCTGAGGCGCTTTTCGCCATACATTCCCGACCGAGAGATAATCAAAGGGCCCGCAGCGCACTCCACTTCGATCACGGAAGCGGGTAGTGCCGGCTGGCTGCCGTACAAATAGCCAATAGTGGTGAAACTTACCCCAAATTTAATCGCCGCCATGTGCTTTTTCCCAGCCAAGCTCCAAAATTTCTGAGTAGAGCGGTCGTGGAATGCTTGTATATTTCGGTGGGTGCATAGGATTGAACTATGTCAATACTCCTTTCTAGTATAGATATAATTTGATAAACTATTCCATCATTTTGATATTATGGCCCCCTTGTTTTATTGTACTTTAGGTGTCTCACTTAACTCTTTGAGCAGAACTTATAAACATATACTTTTCAATAAATTAAAATTCCAGGCACAGTACAGAAATTTTTGTTGAGCTAGCGGTCCTGTTTGGCCGGGCCCATCTTGGGTCGGACCCTTGGATTTTGACGCCCCTTTACCCTATTGTTACGCACACTGCCCATGTATAATTTGCAGTTAAACCCGAGAATCACAAGTAATGAAGGCTAGTTCGGGTGTACCGACATTAATACTCAGTTGAGAGCTTTGGAGACAAGGTAAGGGAAAATCACCATTTGTAAAGAAACTGGGTAAACTTGGAATGTTTGTACGATATGGGTATCAAATGAAAGGTGTTAATGAGTATTTTAGGGAGTGGGCCTTAGTTCTATGATGGACGCCTTTTGAGATATCGCCATAAAGTGGACCAGGGTTGATCTAGATTTTTTGTACGATAGGGTATCAAATGAAAGGTGTTAATGAGTATTTAAAAGGGAGTGGGCCTTAGTTCTATAGGTGGACGCCTTTTCGAGATATCGCCATAAAGGTGGACCAAGGGTGACTCTAGAATTTGTTTGTACGATATGGGTATCAAATGAAAGGTGTTAATGAGTATTTTAAAAGGGAGTGGGCCTTAGTTCTATATGTGGACGCCGTTTTCGAGATATCGCCATAAAGTGGACCAGGGGTGACTCTAGAATTTGTTTGTACGATATGGGTATCAAATGAAGGTGTTAATGAGTATTTTAAAAGGAGTGGGCCTTAGTTTCTATAGGTGGACGCCTTTTCGAATATCGCCATAAAGGTGGACCAGGGGTGACTCTAGAATGTGTTTGTACGATATGGTATCAATGAAAGGTGTTAATGAGTATTTAAAAGGGAGTGGGCCTAGTTCTATAGGTGGACGCCTTTTCGAGATATCGCCATAAAGGTGGACCAGGGTGACTTCTAGAATTTGTTTGTACGATATGGGTATCAAATGAAAGGTGTTAATGAGTATTTTAAAAGGGCGTGGGGCCTTAGTTCTATAGGTGGACGCCTTTTCGAATATCGCCATAAAGGTGGACCAGGGGTGACTCTAGAATTTGTTTGTACGATATGGGTATCAAATGAAAGGTGTTAATGAGTATTTAAAAGACGTGGGCCTTAGTTCTATAGGTGGACGCCTTTTCGAAATATCGCCATAAAGGTGGACCAGGGCGACTCTAGAATTTGTTTGTACGATATGGGTATCAAATGAAAGGTGTTAATGAGTATTTTAAAAGGAGTGGGCCTTAGTTCTATAGGTGGACGCCTTTTCGAGATATCGCCATAAAGGTGGACCAGGGGTGACTCTAGAATTTGTTTGTACGATATGGGTATCAAATGAAAGGTGTTAATGAGTATTTTAAAAGGGAGTGGGCCTTAGTTCTATAGGTGGACGCCTTTTCGAAATATCGCCATAAAGGTGGACCAGGGTGACTCTAGAATTTGTTTGTACGATATGGGTATCAAATGAAAGGTGTTAATGAGTATTTTAAAAGGGAGTGGGCCTTAGTTCTATAGGTGGACGCCTTTTCGAGATATCGCCATAAAGGTGGACCAGGGTGACTCTAGAATTTGTTTGTACGATATGGGTATCAAATGAAAGGTGTTAATGAGTATTTTAAAAGGGACGTGGGCTTAGTTCTATAGGTGGACGCCTTTTCGAATATCGCCATAAAGGTGGACCAGGGGTGACTCTAGAATTTGTTTGTACGATATGGGTATCAAATGAAAGGTGTTAATGAGTATTTTAAAAGGGACGTGGGCTTAGTTCTATAGGTGGACGCCTTTTCGAAATATCGCCATAAAGGTGGACCAGGGGTGACTCTAGAATTTGTTTGTACGATATGGGTATCAAATGAAAGGTGTTAATGAGTATTTTAAAAGGACGTGGGCCTTAGTTCTATAGGTGGACGCCTTTTCGAAATATCGCCATAAAGGTGGACCAGGGGCGACTCTAGAATTTGTTTGTACGATATGGTATCAAATGAAAGGTGTTAATGAGTATTTTAAAAGGAGTGGGCCTTAGTTCTATAGGTGGACGCCTTTTCGAAATATCGCCATAAAGGTGGACCAGGGGTGACTCTAGAATTTGTTTGTACGATATGGGTATCAAATGAAAGGTGTTAATGAGTATTTTAAAAGGGCGTGGGCCTTAGTTCTATAGGTGGACGCCTTTTCGAATATCGCCATAAAGGGGACCAGGGGTGACTCTAGAATTTGTTTGTACGATATGGGTATCAAATGAAAGGTGTTAATGAGTATTTTAAAAGGGCGTGGGCCTTAGTTCTATAGTGTGGACGCCTTTTCGAGATATCGCCATAAAGGTGGACCAGGGGTGACTCTAGAATTTGTTTGTACGATATGGGTATCAAATGAAAGGTGTTAATGAGTATTTTAAAAGGGAGTGGGCCTTAGTTCTATAGGTGGACGCCTTTTCGAGATATCGCCATAAAGGTGGACCAGGGGTGACTCTAGAATTTGTTTGTACTATATGGGTATCAAATGAAAGGTGTTAATGAGTATTTTAAAAGGGCGTGGGCCTTAGTTCTATAGGTGGACGCCTTTTCGAGATATCGCCATAAAGTGGACCAGGGGTGACTCTAGAATTTGTTTTGTACGATATGGGTATCAAATGAAGGTGTTAATGAGTATTTTAAAAGGACGTGGGCCTTAGTTCTATAGGTGGACGCCTTTTCGAAATATCGCCATAAAGGTGGACCAGGGGTGACTCTAGAATTTGTTTGTACTATATGGGTATCAAATGAAAGGTGTTAATGAGTATTTTAAAAGGGAGTGGGCCTTAGTTCTATAGGTGGACGCCTTTTCGAGATATCGCCATAAAGTGGACCAGGGGTGACTCTAGAATTTGTTTGTACGATATGGGTATCAAATGAAAGGTGTTAATGAGTATTTTAAAAGGGCGTGGGCCTTAGTTCTATAGGTGGACGCCTTTTCGAGATATCGCCATAAGGTGGACCAGGGGTGACTCTAGAATTTGTTTGTACTATATGGGTATCAAATGAAAGGTGTTAATGAGTATTTTAAAAGGACGTGGGCCTTAGTTCTATAGGTGGACGCCTTTTCGAATATCGCCATAAAGGTGGACCAGGGGTGACTCTAGAATTTGTTTGTACGATATGGGTATCAAATGAAAGGTGTTAATGAGTATTTTAAAAGGAGTGGGCCTTAGTTCTATAGGTGGACGCCTTTTCGAGATATCGCCATAAAGGTGGACCAGGGTGACTCTAGAATTTGTTTGTACGATATGGGTATCAAATGAAAGGTGTTAATGAGTATTTTAAAAGGGCGTGGGCCTTAGTTCTATAGGTGGACGCCTTTTCGAGATATCGCCATAAAGGTGGACCAGGGGTGACTCTAGAATTTGTTTGTACATATGGGTATCAAATGAAAGGTGTTAATGAGTATTTTAAAAGGGAGTGGGCCTTAGTTCTATAGGTGGACGCCTTTTCGAGATATCGCCATAAAGGTGGACCAGGGGTGACTCTAGAATGCGTTTGTACGATATGGGTATCAAATGAAAGGTGTTAATGAGTATTTTAAAAGGGCGTGGGCCTTAGTTCTATAGGTGGACGCCTTTTCGAGATATCGCCATAAAGGTGGACCAGGGGTGACTCTAGAATTTGTTTGTACGATATGGGTATCAAATGAAAGGTGTTAATCAGTATTTTAAAAGGAGTGGGCCTTAGTTCTATAGGTGGACGCCTTTTCGAGATATCGCCATAAAGGTGGACCAGGGGTGACTCTAGAATTTGTTTGTACGATATGGGTATCAAACGAAAGGTGTTAATGAGTATTTTAAAAGGGAGTGGGCCTTAGTTCTATAGGTGGACGCCTTTTCGAGATATCGCCATAAAAGTGGACCAGGGGTGACTCTAGAATGCGTTTGTACATATGGGTATCAAATGAAAGGTGTTAATGAGTATTTTAAAAGGGCGTGGGCCTTAGTTCTATAGGTGGACGCCTTTTCGAAATATCGCCATAAAGGTGGACCAGGGGTGACTCTAGAATTTGTTTGTACGATATGGGTATCAAATGAAAGGTGTTAATGAGTATTTTAAAAGGAGTGGGCCTTAGTTCTATAGGTGGACGCCTTTTCGAGATATCGCCATAAACGTGGACCAGGGGTGACTCTAGAATTTGTTTGTACGATATGGGTATCAAATGAAAGGTGTTAATGAGTATTTTAAAAGGGAGTGGGCCTTAGTTCTATAGGTGGACGCCTTTTCGAGATATCGCCATAAAGGTGGACCAGGGGTGACTCTAGAATTTGTTTGTACGATATGGGTATCAAATGAAAGGTGTTAATGAGTATTTTAAAAGGAGTGGACCTTAGTTCTATAGGTGGACGCCTTTTCGAAATATCGCCATAAAGGTGGGCCAGGGGTGACTCTAGAATTTGTTTGTACGATATGGGTATCAAATGAAAGGTGTTAATGAGTATTTTAAAAGGGCGTGGGCCTTAGTTCTATATGTGGACGCCTTTTCGAGATATCGCCATAAACGTGGACCAGGGGTGACTCTAGAATGCGTTTGTACGATATGGGTATCAAATTAAAGGTATTAATGAGGGTTTTAAAAGGGAGTGGCCCTTAGTTGTATATGTGAAGGCGTTTTCGAGATATCTACCAAAATGTGGACCAGTGTGATCCAGAACATCATCTGTCGGGTACCGCTAATTTATTTATATATGTAATACCACGTACAGTATTCCTTCCAAGATTCCAAGGGCTTTTGATTTCGCCCTGCAAAACTTTTTCATTTTATTCTACTTAATATGGTAGGTGTCACACCCATTTTACCAAGTTTTTTCTAAAGTTATATTTTGCGTCAATAGACCAATACAATTACCATGTTTCGTTCCTTTTTTCGTATTTGGTATATAATTATGGCATTTTTTTTTCATTTTTCGTAATTTTCGATATCGAAAAAGTGGGCGTGGTCATAGTCGGATTTCGGCCATTTTTTACACCAATACAAAGTGAGTTCAGATAAGTACGTGAACTGAGTTTAGTAAAGATATATCGATTTTTGCTCAAGTTATCGTGTTAAAGGCCGAGCGGAAGGACAGACGGTCGACTGTGTATACAAACTGGGCGTGGCTTCAACCGATTTCGCCCTTTTCACAGAAAACAGTTATAGTCCTAGGAGCTAAGCCTCTACCAAATTTCACAATGATTGGTTAATTTTTGTTCACTTATGGCATTAAAAGCATCCTAGACAAATTAAATGAAAAAGGGCGGAGCCACGCCCATTTTGAAATTTTCTTTTATGTTTGTATTTTGTTGCACCATATCATTACTGGAGTTGAATTTTGGCATAATTTACTTATATGCTGTAAAGATATTAACTTTTCTTTTAAAATTTGAATTTAAAAAAATTTTTTTTTAAAAAGTGGGCGTGGTCGTTCTCCGATTTTGTTAATTTTTATTAAGCAGACATAAAGTAATAAGAGTAACGTTCCTGCCAAACTTCATCATGATATCTTCAACGACTGCCAAATTACAGCTTGCAAAACTTCTAAATTACCTTCATTTAAAAGTGGGCGGTGCCACGCCCATTGTCCAAAATTTTACTAGTTTTCTATTCTGCGTCATAAGCTCAACTCACCTACCAAGTTTCATCGCTTAATGCGTATTTGGTAATGAATTATCGCACTTTTTCGATTTTTCGAAATTTTCGATATCGAAAAAGTGGGCGTGGTTATTGTCCGATATCGTTCATTTTAAATAGCGATCTGAGGTGAGTGCCCAGGAACCTACATACCAAATTTCATCAAGATACCTCAAAATTTACTCAAGTTATCGTGTTAACGGACAGACGGACGGACGGACGGACGGACATGGCTCAATCGAATTTTTTTCGATACTGATGATTTTGATATATGGAAGTCTATATCTATCTCGATTCCTTTATACCTGTACAACCAACCGTTATGCAATCAAAGTTAATATACTCTGTGAGCTCTGCTCAACTGAGTATAAAAATAAACGTAAAATGATTACTATTTCAACTGAAGATAAGTATATATGTACATAAGTATGTTTTACTTGTCTTGGGTAAAAGTGATCAAACCACATTCAATATCCACTTTCCAATAGATGCATAAACTGTGTAGTGTCATCGTTCCGCCTTTATAAGATTAATGGTATGTTGAAATGTATGTATGCTTGTTCGTATGTACATAATTCTAATTAATAGTATTTGTTGTTATAACATAGTAATCGTTTCTGATTTATTGCTTCATTTATTTCTGCTGTCCCATCATAATAGTATTGCAGACCACCTAACTGATAAACGAAAACTAGCTTCATACTGGCGTTACTGACAGAAAGATGCGAATTCAATAAACATATTCATTAATCACATTTGTTCGACGTTCTTTTCGGTAGAAGAAAACATTTTTTTGTTTAGATGTTCATCAGCTCCACGGTTGCCACTTTCGTACATTTGAACTAAAAATGGTCCCTTCCAACCTCATTTGGGGATAGATATAGACTTCTATATATCAAAATGATCTGGGCGAAAAAAGAAATTTATTTAGCCATGTCCGTCCATCCGTCTGTCCGTAAACACGATAACTTGAGTAAATTTTGAGCAGGGACGGAAAATAATAATCGGAGTAGAAAACTCCTGGTCATAAAATTGTCGGTGAAAATGTTTCAGTTCCCAGGTATCCCTATAGCAATATCATGTCGAATCATGCATCCTATTTATTTTTCGAACTTTTTCAATACAAGTCCACATATAAAATAAAATCTTTATTTTTATTTTTTGAGTCCGATAGAACTAGTTAAACTCGGACTTTTAAAAATAAATTCCGGAAATAAAAGTTAAATCCGGACTTTTATTTTTTCAGGCCAAAATAAAAGTCCGGCTTGATAACACCGATAAGCCGGGAAATAAAAAAAAATGTTTTATTAATTTTAACTTTTATTTCCGGACTTTTATTTTTAAAAGTCCGAGTTTAACTAGTTCTATCAGACTCAGGTAATAAAAATCCGAAAATAATGTTTATCTTGATCCAAATATATTGAAAGTCCAAAATTAATAGTTTTGCAAGGAATTATATTATAAAAGGAATAACAGTTTCCGCCCAGGTTTTGAGGTATCTTAATGAAATTTGGTTGTAAGTTCCTGGGCACTCATCTCAGATCGCTATTTAAAATGAACGAAATCGGACTAACCACGCCCACTTTTTCGATATCGAAATTTCGAAAAACCGAAAAAGTTCTGGAATTTATTACGAAAGACGGATAAAGCGATGAAACTTGGTAGGTGGGTTGTCCTTATGACGCAGAATAGAAAATTTTTAAAATTTGGAAAATGGGCGTAGCACCCCCCACTTTTAAAAGAAGGTAGTTTATAAGTTTTACAAGCTGTAATTTGGCAGCTGAGTATGTAATGTTCGGCTACACCCGAACTTAGCCTTTCTTGCAGTATCCATGATTTTGGTATTTTTATTTCTTTTTCTTTCTTTCTTCAATGGAATTCGTACGACAAAAATTGCTGTCAATAAAATGTAGCATAACAATGACACTTCACCGAGGAGATAATTTAGGCGAAGCATTAAAAAGAGAAGTGTTGGGATCTTTGGGCAAAACACATTATCGTTAATTTTTGATGAAACAACGGACTTATCAGAAAACAAAGTCTTGTCTTAGTGTCTAGATATTTCGATCGGGTACCAAACACTTTTCGTAATGATTTTTGCCACTAGTCGAGCTAAATGAATGTATTTTAAATACACAATGAACTGAAAACTATGTAAAAGAATGAAGCTAAGTTGTTTTATATTAAGTGTACTTGGGTTAGTTTAGGTTGAACTGGACAGTCCATGAGGACCTCTCATAGACTGAATGAGTCCGTAGTGTTACCAAAGTTTGTTTTTAACGACCAAACTGAAAAACCCTATCAGGAACCAGGACCTATGTTATAAATAACTCCGTCCTCTTGGAAAATACTGGAAGCTTCCTAGGTCTTAAGCCACTTGCTGGTTCTAGACCTGACAGCTGTATCACTCTTAATAGCTGGAGTCTTAGCCTGGCAAGTGCAGGGTACGAGCACAGAACGTGCTCGATTGTTTCCCCCTCCAACCCGCACTTCCTACATCTGCTATCACTGATCAAGCCTAATTTGAAGGCATGTGATGCCAGAAGGCAGTGTCCAGTCGGATTACCCATCATGAGTCTACAGTCCTCTCTTTTTAATGATAGAAGCAACTTTGTTAGTCTAAGGTTGTAAGATCTACACATAATCTTCGACACTTTACAGCCCCGCGCTTGAACCCACGCCTTTTCCGCTTGGTCGATCATGTGCACCTCTCGCCTTCGCTTAATCTCGCCAAGTCTAATTGAGATGTTTACGAAGCGAGCTTCAAGGGATGCGCCTTTTTAGCTAGTCAATCCGTTATTTCATTCCCATCTATTCCCATATGCCCTGGGACCCAATATAGATTGTGACGAAGCTTTTCCTAGCCCCGGTGCTTCTTCATAAGTGCTGGGGTAAACTCGCCGTGCCCAAGGTTCGCTTACAGTAAATTTGTATTTCGGGGCACCTTGCAAATCGTTTTCATATAAAATTCACTTTATTGCTTTGACTCTATATACTATAACTATAATATAAAATATAATAAAAGAAAGATGTGTATGTATTCTCACTTCGTGTGATGCTTGCTCTATGATTAGTGGTGGGCTAACGGTCCCTCGTGTTCCGTTAGGAGCGTTCCGTTAGGACGCCTTGCTGGTCGCTGCCTGGGTATGTGTAAATGTATCTCGGTGACGCCTTGCGTCGGCGTGTTTCTCTTACGGTTAGCGACTGCGCTGTCTCTGCTGCGGCTTATGTCGGTGCGCCTGCGTTAGTGTAACTCTGGGATGGTTAACGTTGTATGTTTGCATGGCTCTGTTGCGGCCAGCGTCGTATGCTTGCGTGACTCTGCTGTGGCCAACGTAGTATGCTCGCGTAGCACTTCTGCGGCCAGCGTCGTATGTTTGCGTAGCTCTGTTGCGGCCAGCGTCGGTTGTTAGCGTGCTGTGCTGTGCCTTGCGTCGGCGTCTGCTGTTATTGCTGAGCGATGCTCCGCCGCGCCTTGCGTCGGCGTCTAACTGTATGGCTGAGGCGATGCTCTGCCGCGTCTTGCGTCGGCGTAGGTGAGCGGACGTCACCTGTTCGCCGGTGCGCGTTACTGTGGAGGGAGGGGAGGACCTTTGCCTACGCGGGTGTGAACAACGTCTCAAGCGGTGTTTGGTGGTACAACCGACACATTCACCACTGGAGCCCCGACTCACTCCTATGAAGCGATCTCTCTTGGTGGTACAACGGACACATTCGAGCTGCGCTTCACTGGTAGCTCCGGTCACGACCACAGCTCCGTGCTAACTAAAGCTGGAGACATTGGTGCTTTATCGGTAACCGTATCGGTAACCTTATAACAGCTGATTCGACCAACCTTATGAGAATCAATGCAATCGATTATTGGTGCCGCTAAGGTCGTAACCGTATCGTAGCCAACCAATTGGGTTTTGGTTTACCGTCGTAACGATAAACAGCTGATTACGTTTGGGATACAGATACAGCGATACGACATACGGCACCAATGACTCCGGCTTAACTCTTGTGTTTATGGTTGTTGTGTTTGGTGTTGCTAACTCCAATGGTTCCGTTTCCATGGTTACAGTGTTGCGTTGCGATCATTCTTTTTGTTGCTGAGACTTGTTAGTTTGTCGTGTTGCTATTAAGTGTTCTGATCTCTAGTTGTGTTGCTGAGACTTGTTGGTTTGCCGTGTTGCTAGGGCCTTTTGTGACTGGCTGTTGTGCTAATACTGTGTTAAATATGTTGTGGGATCGTTTTGTGTGGGCCCAAATTAATGAGGTTTTATTTGGTCCTCACAAGATGTATGCTTCCCCCTGTCCCGATTCTCTCCAGAGACTTCCTACACTCTAACATGCATTTAGATGCTGTGCTATGCGAGATTATTGTAAATGTACTTACCATTCACTTAATTTCATACCGAGAGATATTGAGAGTTTGTAATGGACAACGTACCAAAAAAAGTAGCACCTTTAAAATTTTTGACAAAAAAATTCTATGCAAACATTCACCCACCTCATGATTTCAAGAATTCCAGGACTGTTGTGGTGTAAATCCACGCAATATATCTGAAAACTAAGTGTCTTGGCTCAAGAAATACTTTTACTGGAAGTAAGACCAGGCTGGCTCTACCATAATGCAAACTACGCGACCGCCTAGGGCACCAAGTTCTACGGGGCACCAAATTCGATAAACACTTTTGTACTGAAAATCCTTTTTGCAAAAAAAAACAAAAGAAATTTTGTAGGGGCCCTATATTTAGTTTCATAAAAAAAATGAAATTTTCACCATAACGCTAGTGGAGATTGAACGTAATTTAAAATCTTCGCGCGCAACCATATGTGCAGCACGCGCCTTCACAAAGACTTGGAAATCAACTGACAACACTGCGCAACTGGCAATCATGTGTGATTCTCCAGCTCTCGCGAGTTTCGACTTGGTCAGACGTGCACATTTTTGTTGTTTCGTGAGCTGTTACAATTCATAAAAAACTACAAAAATTGTATCCTGATCGCATTGTGAAAGCCATATATTGTGTTCATGGCGTAGTGAGGGGGAATAAGGGGGGCATCTTGCCTCAGGATTCGAAAAAATCGTGGTTGATGTGAAAACAGTCGCTGAGGATCTTGGTGTGATTACTAATTTTGAATCGTCGAAAAGACCACGGAAAAGGACAAAACAATTTTCGTATGAAGGAGATGACGAAAAAATTGTAGATGAAAAGCAAGAATTCAAAATAAATTTTTATTTTTCTATTTTGGATACTGCTATCAATCCCATCGATGAGCAATTTCTGTAACTGAAAAATATGAACTCTGTTCTTTGATTTTTGAACAATGTCCACAATTTGTTGAATGAGAGTAAAGAAAAATTTTGAAAAGTCGCCAGAATCTAGAAAAAGCTTTAACATTCAATGAATCGAAAGATATAGATGCTGGATATTTATGTGATGTGTGAATTACAAGCTATCGCACGAAGAGTCCCAGAGTCATTCAACCCTCTTGATGTTCTTAATTATATTTTACAGCACAACTTGTCTGGCCTCATGCCCAATTTAGTTGTAGCTATACGAATTTTGTTGATTCTACCAATGTCGGTTGCGAGTGGCGAGCGTAGCTTTTCGAAACTGAAATTAATCAAAACATACTTGCGTTCGATCATGACTCAAGAAAGGCTTGTAGGTTTAGCATTGCTATCAATAGAGCAGGAAATTGCGCAAAAATTAGATTTAAGTAAAATTATATCAACTTTCTCTGAGTTGAAGGCGTGGAAAATGAAGTTTTAATAAAATCTAAGATAATTAAAAATACTTTTGTGTGTTATATTTTCGTTCTTTTGTTAAAAAAATATATATTTAATTTGCAAAAGAAATATTTTTTGTTTTATTGACACTAAGTTTGAATTTAATATTTCTGATCTCCAATTTATTTCTATAAATACGGGAGAAAGGGGCCGCAAATTATAACTCGCCTTACTTACTTACTTAATTGGCGCTTAACCATCTAAACGGTTATGGCCGTCCAACAAGGCGCGCCCGTCGCTCCTTCGCTACGCCAACCGGCGCCAATTGGTCACACCAAGGGAGTTTAAATCGTTTTCCACCTGGTCCTTCCAACGGAGTGGCGGCCGCCCTCTACCTCTGCTTCCATAGGCGGGTTCCGATAGAAACACTTTCTTGGCCGGAGCATCATCTTTCATTCGCATAACATGGCCTAGCCAGCGCAGCCGCTGCGTTTTAATTCGCTGGACTATGTTGATGTCTGCGTATAGCTCGTACAGCTCATCATTAAATCTTCTTCGGTACTCGCCATCGCCATCGCGTTGAGGTCCATAAATCTTTCGAAGGACTTTTCTCACGAACATTCCCAGTGCCGCTTCATCTGCTGTTGTCATGGTCCATGCTTCTGCCCCATATAGCAGGACGGGTACGATAAGTGACTTGTAGAGTATGATTTTCGTTCGCCGAGAGAGGACTTTACTTTTCAATTGCCTACCTAGTCCAAATACTTATAACTCGCCTAGGGCCCCAAACTCTCTTGGGCTGGCCCTGAGTAAGACAGAAATACTTTTCGAAAGCGATAATTTTATAAATGTACCGTTGCATTTAAAAAATATACTTTTATATTCAGCTTTTGAAGCGAATGCAAAAGAGATTTGATCTCGGAAGAAGTGTTTTGTGTAAAATTATTCCCGTAGGTGCTTGCAGAACACCACAAACTTCAATAAACAACACTGTTAACTAGTTTGTCGTACCTATTTACATATAACGCAGTTCCGTTATTGCACAGTTGAAACTTTCAAAACGCTTGACTGTGAGTTCAAAATTCACACTTGCTGAATTTAGGTTCGGATATGAAGTTTAAAGAGCGGTACGCAGATCACAAGAAAGTAAAAATTCCATATAAAAAACGCTCAAGAAATGTTCAAGAAAATTCCTTGTGGTAAATTTTCTTGAGGTAGTACGCAGTTTACAAGAAATTTAGTGCGCTACTTTACTACTATTTTTCCATAAAATTTGCATACGGTAACACCGGTTTCCGCAAGAAATATGTCAAGTGCCATATATTTCTTGAAGAAAAAAGGTAAACAAATTGGAAAAATAAGCTAAGCACATGGTTTTTAATTTTTCTGCAATAAATAATTATTATTTTATTTCAGAAATGGAAATAACATTAGCCGCAGCCACCAAAACGCAAAAAGCGGATAGCGAATTTCACGGCGGAGGAGAAACGGGCACTTATAAGGGAAGTGACATTCTTTACATTTCTTTTGTTTATGTGCTCTTCTCTTCTTGCTTGTTTCACTATTCACCGTGGATATTTAAACGTCAAAATTACTTCCATACACCATTTTTTACGCAAGAAAAAAGGCAAAATTTTCCTTGAGCAATTACTTGTGATCTGCGTACCGCTCTTAAACGATTAGGGATAAACTAAATATCTACAAAAATTGTATTACCATAATTGCTTAGTTTCATTTACGATTTGCTGAGTTTACCATAGCCTAATTTTTTGAACCGTGAAATTCACTATGCGCTTTTTGCGTTTTGGTGCTTCAGCTATTGTTATTTCCATTTCCGAAATAAAATAATAATCATTTATTGCAGAAAAATTAAAAAACCCTGTGTGCTTACCTAATTTTTCCAATTTGTTTACCTTTTTTCTTCAAGAAATATATGGAACTTGACATATTTCTTGCGGAAACCGGTCTTGCTGTATGCAAATTTGATGGAAAAATAGTAGTAAAGTAGCGTACTAAATTTCTTGCAAACTGCGTAATTCTTCAAGAAAAATTACCACAAGGAATTTCCTTGAGCATGTCTTGAGCGTTTTTTATATGGGATTTTTACTTTCTTGTGATCTGCGTTCCGCCCTTAAAACCTAACTGCGCTATACATTTTATTTCATTTCAATCAAGTAAAACTAGGTTCACAATGTTTGGTTGGTGAAATACATAGACTTATCCTAGAAATGTGAAAATGTTATACCTAAATAATTAATGTAGTATTTGTATGTTTCCAATATTTCTTTTCTATTTATTGAAGTAATACGCTAAGCTGATGATATCTATTCTGTAGGTAAGCAGCTATGGAATCGTAACATACGATCATGAATCGAAAACTATTTTCACTCATGCGATAAAAATTAGGCTATCCAACTATTTAAAAAAATAATATGTTATGGATCTAGTGAGTACGCGTTCTCCCTCATCCTTCATATATTTCAATAATCACATACACCATTTCGGAGCTATTGTGTTAAAAAAAACCGCATTCGATCACGGATCATATGTTACGATTCGGCCCCAAAATTAGCCTGGTTTCATTGAGCCACTTGAGGGCAAGGCGCTGTCGCAGCGTCCATTAAACAAAAAACGGTAAACATGATTATTTTTGTGCAGTTTGAATTAAAGCCAAGTGCCTTCTTTTTGTTTATTAAAATTGTATGTAGGAAACTAAGGAAACATTATACAATTTTTACATTTTACAACGAATACGACACTCTCGTAAATTTCCAAATTGTTTGTATACCAATTAAATAAAACAAAAATTTGGTCCTTTTTTTGTGATTTGGTCCTTTTTTCGATGAATTATGGTCCCAAATGAAAACATGTTGTGGCAACCGTGATCAGTACATCACCACTTTCAAGTTTTATACACGGCTGTACTTGTACATAGGGTGTTATAATATTGATTGGACAACGGTTGGTTCTATAGGAATAAAGGAATCGAGATATATATAGACTTCCTTATATCAAAATCATAAGTATGTAAAAAAAATTAATTACACCTTGCCTGTCCATCCGTCTGTCCGTCCGTTAACACGATAAATTGAGAAAATCTGGACCCAGAATAGATTGGTAGTGAAAATCAACGAAATCAGACGAAAAACACGCCCACTTTTTCCATATCGGAAATTTAGAAAAATGGAAAAAAATGAAATAATTCTAAAACGAATACCGCTAAGCTAATGAAATTTGAACGGTGGATTGGTTTTATGACGCAAACAATAGATTAAAAAAAAATTGGAATATTCAGAAGAAGAAAATTTGGAAGTTTAACAAGCTGTAAATCAAAAGCCGTTAAAGATATTACTTTGAAATTTGGCAGAGACACTATCTTTGCCAATTTTTATATAGACTGACTGAAGATAATCAAAATCGGTTAAAGACCAATCCGAACGAAATTTGGCACAAACATTTTTCTACAATAAATAGGCACGCTCTTTAGTACAATGGAACTTGTGTTTTTATGTTTATTGTTCTGTTAAATCTTTATTTTAAAATAAAAAGTTTTTTGTAGGGAAATCCCACATCTAAAGGAAAACTATATTTTTACCCGCTCAAGTTCATTAGTGGTAGCCTGTGTATCCTTTTTGTTTATTTGTATCATTGCGCAGCATTATAACACTATTAACCACAAAAAGCAAACAACATTAGCGTTTCAAGTCCACAGCTGGGTATGTAATTTTCGGTTTCACCCGCTCTTAGACTTTCTTACTTGCTATATTTTCATATCGACAACGTCGTAGCAAAATTGGTAATAAGCTGAAGCTGCCGCATATTGCGCTCTTGCCTCCTTCTTTGTTCCCGCCTTTCACTTATCGTTTGTTTGTATTGATATCAATCAAAAGCAATACATGCTCATCTCTGATATTTTCTTCATGTTAGCCTGTTTAACGGTTAACTATAGTGAACAAAGGCTAGGCGCGCAAAGGAGAGTTATACTATGTTCAAACAGAAAAATAAATTGACAATTTCGATTTAAATTGAGTGGTGTTCATACAACTTAATTTAGCTTATACAATAGTAATTTGATATCTGGTTGGCTCATCTCTACAGTAACAACATGTCTTTGTTGAGACTGTCAAAATGTGCGTGTTGGTATTAGGTGAATGGAATGGAATGAAAACATAAAACTTTGATATTTTTGTGTGTTGTAAGAAAATGTGTTCAATGTTTTGGTTTCATTTTGAGTTTGCCATCTTCTTTTGACAATCCCTACTCCAGAGAAATTAAAGACATAAAATCAGCTGATGAGATGAGCCAATCATGTAGTTCAGCCATGCGTAACTGACGTTTAAATATACTCAATAAACACACTTTACAAAGTTGCATTTGCAGTTTGAAACAATTTATTACGCAATTTTTTTTAAATTGGCAATTTATTATTACAATTTATTATATGACAAATTGCGTAATAAATTGCCCAAATGGTATAAATTGCCAATTTTGTGTGTGTTTGAACCTAGTATTAGACCTATCTAGCGGCAATTATTGAAGTGGTTAAATGACTCGCTACGAAACTAGTTGTGCTTAATAGCGGAGACACCTACCTGTGTGCTACGGTGCTATCAACATCAAATATCTAAGTGGTTTGTAGATACTAAAACGGCATCATATTTGCGTGTTTTTTTAGTTTTTTTTAACTATATTTATACTAGCAGACCCGGCAGACGTTGTTTTGCCTTAAATTTGGTCTATCTGCATACATTTTAATAAGCTTTTCCCGTCTAACTCTAAGTTTGAACAAAATCGACCGACGCATCTCTTCAAACACCGGCCACCACTAACACACCGAAAAAAATGTGGTCATGAAAACTAACATTTTACAATGTTATTTGCAATGTAAACGAAATAGTGCTAATTTCACATTTAAAATGGTTAAAGCCACGTTATTGTAGTCATTTTTAAAATAAAATTATCAAAGTGATATTGCAATGTACTACGTTGCAATATCAAATTTTAATGTAAAAATTACATTATAATTTTATCCGTCGACATTAACATTAAATTGTGGAAATAATTTGATATTTTGCTGCATTAACAATGTATAATGTATTTTCTTCGCAGAGTTTTACATTAAATTGTTGATATGATATGAAATTTTGTTGGCCTAACAATAAAAATGTAAATATAACTACGTGTTGGCGGCCACCGTGGTGTGATGGTAGCGTGCTCCGCCTATCACACCGTATGCCCTGGGTTCAACTCCCGGGCCAAGCAACATCAAAATTTTAGAAATAAGGTTTTTCAATTATAAGAAAATTTTTCTAAGCGGGGTCGCCCCTCGGCAGTGTTTGGCAAGCGCTCCGGGTGTATTTCTGCCATGAAAAGCTCTCAGTGAAAACTCATCTGCCTTGCAGATGCCGTTCGGAGTCGGCATAAAAACATGTAGGTCCCGTCCGGCCAATTTGTAGGGAAAATCAAGAGGAGCACGACGCAAATTGGAAGAGAAGCTCGGCCTTAGATCTCTTCGGAGGTTATCGCGCCTTACATTTATTTTTTTTTAACTACGTGTAATGTACTTTCTTCGTCGTTTGGTATGATGCAATAATACGAACGCATGATCGCGTCAGTTCGTGTCGACATGCCTTCCTTGTACGCCGCGTTTCGGTGAGAAATTTTTAGAAGTAACTAAATAATAGTAAAATAATAAGCAAAAACACTCAGTAATTGTTAAAAATGGTAGAAATTTGATTCCCATTTTGTTGAGTTCAAAAGACGACATTGTTTTCGCTGTTGAAAATACGAATCATCCAATTGACGCCGAGCAAAATTTGGAGGCGATTGATAGTGATCAGAAAGAATATTACCAGTTAAAGGAACTGCTCAAAGAGTTAAATGTCGAGTACACTTTGGCAGCATTTACCGGTAAGTAAATAATATTAATTAAATTCATTCATAAATAATATATTTTGCAGAACACATGTATGTAGCTTGCGGATTCACCTACAATAGGCTAAAATATTTAAATAAGGACAATTTGGAGCAGATCTTTCCTGGAAACGGATATATTAGCCTCAGGGCCGAAATCAGGGAGAAAATTGATGCTTGAAGAACAAGAATGGTAACATATATTTTTTCTTTTTAATACAAAATATATACAACATGCATATCAAATTTTATAGCTCAGTGGGCAGTTTGAGTAGTTCCCAAGAATGTGAGAGTAGCTGTATTACTTCAACATCCTTAGCGGTAATCGACTTGTCAATTATTAACCGTTCTTTTATAAATTGAGTTACTTAATGGCCGGTAAAAATATATATCAGTTTTAATTTTCTTTGATTTTGATAATTATTTATAAAAATAGGCCTTAAGCTCAAAGAAAATTAAAACTGATGTTCATTTATAAATGTATATGCTTTATATCCCTTTAATTGATTAGAGTGTTGGCAGGATTCTTAAATCTTCCGCAGCTGGAATAAACATTTTGAATTCATACTGCGAGAAAAAAAACTTGATCATGTTCTGAATGTTATTACAGAATATTTTTTGATTTCAAACGAAAGAGATATACCATACCGCAGCCATTGCAAATGCAAAAAATTTCACAAGAAATCGCCGAAATGTTTTCCTTCGTAGAGCAAATATATTTATTACATATCTAGGAAAGAGAGTCGGAAGGCAAATCCAGGTGGTCTTCTGTTTAATCGATTTAATAATTTAAATCGGAAGCCTTTTAGAAGCAACAAACATTCAGAATCCCCAAAAGAAACAACCAACAGTGTTGGAAAAGTTGAGGCAGTGCCAGAAATGATTTCAAAGCAGAATAAAATGAATTTTTTGTCTGGTGATGAAAGCGCAGCAATGGATCTTTGGATATCCACTTATGAATTTCGAAAGAGTGAAATCCAGCGTTGTTCAGCTTTGAGAGAAATTTGTGATGGATGGCCATTTTTCAAAAAAGCATCTGCTGCGATATATGTATGTATA
>JARSSU010001947.1:0-27028 GCA_029619165.1 Eurosta solidaginis
CTCCAAGAATTCCTCTTTCTCCTCATTGCGCATGGATGTGGTTATTTGAATAACGTGCTGATCAAGTTGATTTTCCACTATTTGTTCCATTAAATATATTTTGAGAAATTTATGTTTTTGTTGCATTCTTCTAGCGGAGTAATGCCTCCAATTCGATGTGAATTATGGCCTTGGATCTGTGAAGTCGACGAGGAATTTATAACAACATATATTCCTTTTATTTTATTTTTATTCTAGTGCATTTTTGTAATAATATTTTGTAATGTCTTTTGTATGACTCTTTGAACTTCTGACGTGAATCCACTTTCATTCATATTATATTTTGCTTTCCAAATGAAGTCATTTCAGAAGCACTCCGTTTTATATAATGAAAAAATGTTTTGAAACAGAAAAATTACCGTGATTTGTTTTCTTGATTCGCTCTTTGATGGAGCAGCACGACTGGCAGTTGGCTAGTGATACTGGTGGGGGGGGGTGCACTGTGGCTCTAATCATATGTCATCTGGGTGGGTTTCTTGCACTCTCTGTCTGTCCTTTGCGCCATAATCAGGAAAAGTTCCTATCCTTTGCCTTTTAAAAAAAAAACCTTTCAATAACTGTACAAAAGCTGCAGAAGACGACTCAATCGCTTTGAAATTTCAAATTATAATTACGACATTCGGGGGTGTCGACCGATTGCCTACGATGACATGACCGTTAACTCCATTTTTAAAATTTAAATATTCAAAAATAAAATCTAAACGCAAACAAACTTTAACGCGAACCGGAAATGACCCGTTTACTTTTACTACGTTGAAAACTTACATGAAGTGAAAAACATCTGAAAAATTAAAATAAAAAAAAATAGAAAAGGGCCGAATATTACATGGGGTCGCCGCGGTGGTTGTTGCGAAGTCCCGCGTGCTTTATTATCCTCACCCTCTAAATCTATGGCCACCGATCGTTTTGCACCTAAATTTTCGGTTGGACCCTTACCTTGTCCTATTGTATTCCTATAGCTTTTCTAAATAAGTTTGATGGGAAGGTCACCATTTCCCTATATTTAAATAACAATTTTATTTAGACATCATTGTCCGAAAAAAATACTAAAATTATATAGTCTTGGTTTTACTCGTTGTGAAGTTTTGCAAATCAAAGAAATCTCTTCTCTTATCTATGTATGTATAATTGAATAATCTGCGCAAAGCAATGAAAATGGTCTGAATCCTTTTTAATTAAATGTGTAATATGCATATCTGATTATCTGTATAGTCCTTTACAAATTAGATGTACTGATACGGCCATGGGCATTTATCCATGGTTTAGTGCTATTTGATATCTAAATCCTTAATTTTTTTTTCCGTCCCCATGTGATTTAAATTTATGTTAGTTATTTAATCAATTGTAATTTATCTCTGAATTTGGGGTTTTAGCCTTAAATATTTACGTTCGATAATCATTGAAAATAGATGTGGCTAAAAGGTTCACTTGCTTACTTGCCGTTCCAAGCTTCCATAGTTTTTCGTACGACGTGCCTTTTCAAAAGGGCTCCCTTTATAATCATAGTATATTTAAATGCGTCAGGCCCTAGGCGTCATATACTTATATTACTATTATGATAAAAATTTTCCTTTTTTATATAAAAAAATAAAAACGTGAATAAGTTCTATTATAATCTTTTTTTAGGTGTTGTTCCTCTTTCTATCAGCCTCTTTTTTTTTGTCTTTTTGCATATACATACTTTAGGCATTACTCTTAAATGGGTTTATGAGCTTAAATATCGTGCTATATACGATATATGGTTACATTAACCGTAAAAAGGTTTTACAGCTTTTCGATGATTACATGGAAATTGGAAGAGCATCGGTCACAAATGCAAATGGATAACCTTCCAAAGTTTAAGTAGATTGTTACTTAGTTATCTCTACAAAAGAGGTTACTCATCATTAGTTTCATTTACGCCTACAGTGGTTGGCAGCAATGCCTATATGGTTTTAATCTCCCAATAGATGCCTCGCACTTATCTGGTGTAAGTGGCCTCTCTATCGTACCTATCGTGCGCTCAGCGTTTTATTTCTGCGTTGCCGCTATATGACATCACAATGCCCGCGAACGAGATAGCGAGAAGGCTAACTTTAGATCAAACGTACCAAAGGACCAATGGACCAAAATGGACAATTATGAACCGCGATCGAGAATCTAGTTCTCACTTGTTCAGTATATTTGAGAACTACGCCGTCATTGCACCAAGTCAGACATGACCGCTACCCACTCTAATGATAGATAGCACGTATTTGCTTGGTCGGCCCTGCTGAGTGTAGTGGTGTTGCCGGCAGGTTTGTTGCTGTGCTTGCGCGCCGGCTTGATTTGTTGGGCCTATAGGATGCTGCCCTTGCGGTTGTTGTTGACGTTGAAGGTCTATATTTCACAGCGGGTTCTCCCCTCCGTGTGTATCTACTCGAAATCAAATATTACCACTTTTCTGTCTGCTTTGGCTTTTCATCTACGTACTGGTGTCTGCTAGTGCGCGTATACGCTCTATACGTTGCGCCAATAGTGTTTGACCAGGTATCGCAGAGTCCACTTTGTTAATGTCTTGTCAAAATGTTCCCGCAGATTATTTTCTCATTCCGCCCGCACGCCAAGATCCAGTAAGAAATCTCAACCAACAACGGGAAGTCCAGGAGATGTGCTTCGTAATTCTGAATCTTCTGGTGTATACCGCGACTCGCTCAGTCACGCTACTACCTTAGCCCACTCGATGGTGACTGGCACGACTCATACTTGGACGCCATAGCTCCTGGCGTGCTAAAGGTCGGGCCGTTTCATGATTTATGACTTTTCCCTGTGCAAAAGAGGTTATCGTTGTCGATTGGTTAAATCGAAATTTTTTGTAGTCCGACTGAATATTTGTATCGCAATTTAGCTGACTTGGCTTGGTATCTGTTTTGCAAAATTTGACTCAGATTAATTTTTCGTCGGCGTCACGATTGTTGGCGATAATAAATGCCAGTAACCAGCCACTGACAAAAGTACCACGCAGACGCTCCTACTTGTTCCTTCTTTATTTTTTGCATAAAAGAGGTTATGCTGTCGAATTGGTAAAATTTAATGTTTTTGTTGCTGATTGAATATTTTGTATCGCAATTTATATTTGACTTGGCTTGGTATCGTTTGCCAAAAGGGTGTCCTAGAATTTTCGAGCGTCATTTGATTCGTTGGTGGATAATAATGCCATTAACAAGCCACGACAGAGTACCACACGCCACGTTCTTCTTGCACAAGAATAAAAATCTTTTTTTCCAGGGCTCGAAAAACCAGTTATCTGCTGTGGGAGCGATTATCGATTGTTCATGGTTTGGGTTAGCTCATCAGTACAGCATTATACACGTTAGCGTGGTCCGCTGTCAAACCGTTGTGTTGAGGTTAGGTCAATGGGAACGTAGAGAACAGCGTAAACTTTGGCAGGCTTTTTGTGTGTTTGGAACGTTGTGCGCTAAAATTAGGTAAACTACCACCACGACAGTGCATAATTTGCCAATACTTCGTTTGCATGTTGTCAGTTCGCCATCTCTCTCTCTGACAAGCTCTATGCTCAGTACATATGAAACGAATATAATCAGCTGATGATATGAACCATCTACACCGATTGAGCTCAGGTGTTATTGAAAATTTCGTCAATGTCATGGATTTTTGGACGATATGCCACCCTCGCACGAAATTACACATGTTTTAACCACCCCAGCAGACTTGAGTGATGGGTGAATCTTAACCTTTTTCATCACTAGCCCTTGGTAATGCGATTTCACATAGGGTAACTCTCGTTCCAAGTGGACCATAACAGATTCCAATGTTTCTACCACATGAGGCAGGGAACACGCAATGGCTCTGTGCGGCAAGGTGTAATAGTGGTACTTTTAGCATTGCCACCTGAGACAGCATAACCCTAGGTATTTCTCCAGCGACCTTCCATGCACTGCAATGGCTACACAAAACCGTCCATCGGTCTCCAATTTGAATGGAGGAAGTAGCGAGCTGTAGTCAATGTGCAATCGTAATGAATGCTACTCTAGCAATCAAGGACACTTGAAGTACTGTTTCTTCTTATTCGCTCATTTCGAGTTTCACGTTGTTGACGTGTTAGTTGATACTATTCGAAGATTTCGCATTGTGTAGCTGAGAGCGCCGGTCTCACTTACCAATACCGCCTGTCTCTTTCTATTTCCTTTCTCTTTGCTTTTTGGTGATGCACACGATGTTGGCGCTATTATCTCTGCTCGGGCTCGCTCACTGGTGCGCTCGCTTCTCTACTATTTGTTGTCTGTAGTCCGTATTCACTTGGTGTGAAAGCGCGATATTGCGAAGTCTACGTTGCGAATTGCGGGTTTGTACGCGAAAGATTTGAGCCTATCTGTACATCGCGGTCATTTGAAAGAGCACTGATAACTGAACCATGTAAATCCTCATACAAACAACATCTTCGATGAGCAACTTACCGTTTAAAAATATAATTTATTTTAGTTTATGCTATGAAATAAGTCCATTTGTGTGCCAAGTTCGGAGATTTTAGCAAACCATCAATAGTTTTATTATACATAGTTAAAAATATATATAAATTGCCCAAACCACTAATATAATTCTTACTTATCTTATTTATCTATTACGACTCTTAGAGCCTAGATCACTACCTAAAAGTCATACTTGCATTAATTAACATCATGTACTATGTACGAAATTGGACTTAAATTAGTATTTTAATTTTGAAACATGAATTTGAATTTGAAACATGTAACACAAATTCATTCGAATCCTAGTATTTATTTTATATTCGTTGATTTCGCGTGAGCATATAATCTTTTCTTAAATAAGTTATTATCACAATTCTTAATATTTGCAGGTAATTCGTTGAAGCATTTTAACCCTTTGTCAAAAAGACTATTTTTCAGACTCCGTTATGTAATTAGGTAATTTAAAATCATTTCTCTACCTCGTATTTCTGTCATGAACCTCGTAGTTAAATTTAATACTTGTTTTTAGATAATCAGCAAATTTCCGGTTTTGATGTTGTATATAAACTTCATACTGTGTAAATATATTTGCTGTTTTACGCTCATCCAATTCAAACTTTGTAGCATATCTTTAAAGGGGGTATCAACACGTTTACCTAATATAAAGCGCATAGCTTTATTCTGCATTTTTTGTAGTTTATCGATTTGCGAATCCTTCAAGATAAAGAAAATAGTACAACAATATATGAAGTATGACTCAATTATGGACCTATATACTTTTGCTTTATTATAACTACTCAAGTTTTTACAGGTTCTTTGAATGAAATATTTTTTTTTAGCTATTTTACCTGTTATATAATCAACGTGGCCATCAAATTTTAGTTTGCAATCTATTTGAATGCCGAAATATTTAATCATCTGCACCTTTTCAATTTTAGTATTATTTATTTAATAGTTTCAAATGAGCAATATTCTTCCTTGTTATTACCATATATTTAGGTTTTTCAATATTGATTTTTAGTCTGTTATCACATATCGCAAATATAGAGAGCATCTAAATCACTTTGCAGTTTTTCTCTATTTCTTGTTCATTCCTACCATTTATGGAAATTAGTGCATCATCCGCAAATAGTTTATGGTACTGAATTTCAATATAGACTTAATATCATTAATATAAATGTTAAATAATATTGGAGATAGCACAGAGCCTTGGGGTAAACCAATCTTAACGTCAACTTCGTTCGGTAATGCTGAACCAATTATTGTTCTTTGCTTACGATTTGTTAAGAAATATCAAACCAATCTAATTCAATATCTTTAATACCAATGCTTGATAATTTTTCTATTTTATTTATTGATGAAGTTTCCTTTCCCATACTTATTTCCTGTTTCAAATGTTTCCACATCATTTTACTATCATGGATATAGCTATTTATTTTATTTTCTATATGTTTGATTTTTTTAATTTTCACACAGCTCTTTGAATTTTTTTATGTTTCTGTACTCATCCCATTCTCCTGAAGTTTGCACCAGTTTATACAGTTCAAATTTATATTTATTCATATTAGCTAACTCATTGTCATACCATTTATTCATTAATTTTAATTGAACAACTTTTTCATAAATTAGATTTTGCATAACACTCAAAATATTAATGATCGAAACTTTATTATCCAAACTTACTCTGTCAAAATTGCTAAAATTACATATGCGCAATTGATTTGTAAGTGATTCAATATTATAGTACTCCCATGACGTAATTTTTATAGGGCTCCTCATTCTAAATTTAGGGCTTATTTTTATCTTAAATTGTATTGTTTCCTGATCAGAAATTTGGTGATCATCTAACTTTTCACACACTATGTCTTTAGTATTCGAAAAAAGTAATACATGATACATCGGTTATACGAGTATCAAAATCAATTGTTTGATACATATAGTATGATTAAAAAGTTCAACTAATTGTATGCTATATGTTGACATATTATTTAAATTAATATTAAAATCGCCTAAAAGAATGTTGTTTACAGACAGCTCACTAGTACTACCTAAGACGGTACGTAAGTAGTTTATGAAATCCGCATCGCTTGTGCTCGGTGAGTGATAAACCACACCGATTTGCCATTTTGGGTTAAAATGCTTCAATTTAATAAGATACACCACATTTTTTGGCTATTGCTTTATTATACTTAATGCTATATTCGATGGAATCATGCACATACACCAGAACACCACCAGTATGCCTACTATGTGAATCACATCTGACTAGGTTATAAGTTTGTATGCTCAACTCATGATTCGTTATTAAATTTGTGGTACATGTTTCAGCACACAGTATTAAAGCTGGATTTTTAATTTCAATCAGTCTTTCCAATTCTGCTTTGTTCCCTAAAATAGTATTTATATTGAGATACAGATAAATTAGATTGCTCCTATTTGATTGCTTCTTTCTAGTTTTGGTTTTAACCTGAATGTATCTTTTATATGCTGGACATTATTTACTGAATGCAGCATGGTATACATCCATCTCTAACAGTTTTTTTCTGTACAAGTTCACAACAATTTACACAATTATAAGCAATTTATATACAATCTTTGAAGTCGTGATTACCTCCACATTTACTACAAGCTTTTTTGTTAATACATTCAACAGCTTTATGATTGAAACCCAAACATTTAAAACACCTAAATACTCTTTCATATTCAATAGTATACAAGAGTCCCACGCTACATTGACTCTCTTTTGTTTCATGATATTTTTCATATGTTTCTCTATCTGTTTCAACAATAGCATTAAAACACTCTTCTCTTCCGACAAAAATTTTCAAAAGTCAATGCTATAATTAAATTTTTGAGAACTGTGGTACGTATTTCTTTAAATGTTTCTACTCAAGTATAATTAAACAATTTGTCTCCTAAGGACAACTGTATTTTTTCAATTACCAAATTGGCCGGCTTCTTCATAAGCCTGGTAAAGAATTGGCCTAAGTCAAAATTCGCCTCAACAATTAGGTTTTTTATATTAATTTCGCTACCAATTTTCTTTCCTTTTTTGAAATATAATTTCGGAGGATCGAAAACGAGCTGGACTAGTCTTTTTACTTCACATTTATTTAGCGCTTCATATATTATAGGGTTCTCATTGTGACTTTTCTTTTCTCCATTTTTATTACTGTTATTACTGGAATTCTTATTAGTTTCCGATCTAGTCGTAACTTTTAATATTTTGTACGCTTTTGTTGATATCTCTTTTATGTCTTTGATATCTATGCGTGATAGTGCGTCTGCTACATAATTTTCTTTTCCTGCTATATAATCCACCTCGAAATCATACACTTCCAAATCCAACCTGATTCGAGTTAATTTTGATGAAGAGTTTTTCATTGAAAATAGAAATGTTTAAGGGTATATGGTCTGCTTTGATTAAGAGTTTTCTACCATAAACGTACGGTCTAAAATATGTTATGGGCCAATGAATGGCCGCTAATTCTTTTTCAGTCGTTGCTTTATTTATTTCTCCTTTTGTAAATGATCTTGATGCGTAGGCACTTGTAGTTGCCTTCCTTCGTGCTCTTGACTCAAAACTCCCCCACAAGCATAACCGCTAGCATCTGTTGTTATAAAAATTTGTTTACTGAAATCGTAATATTGTAGAATATTAGGGTTTATTAATGCAGCCTTCAAATAGTCAAGGGATTTTTTACAATCTTCTGTCCAATCGAAAATTACATTCTTGCAAAGTCTTGTTAATATTCTAAAGTATTCTGCAAAATTGGGAATAAATCTTCTGTAGTAATTGCAAAATGCATCGAATCTTTTTTTAATCATATGTTTTTCCGAGGATCCTAATACGACGAAATCGTCCATGTATAAAAATGCTTGTGAGGGCCTTAAGCCTGCGAATGCTAACGTCATCATCCTCTGGAATGAGTTTGGAGTCACTTTAAGGCCATAAGGTAATCTTTTAAAACGATAAGTACCGTTATCTGCTGTAAAGGATGTGATATCCTTTGACTCTGGGCTTAGTTCTATTTGGTGAAAGCCAGACATTAAATCGAAACATGAAAAATATTTGGCTCTTCCTAATTGATCTAGTATGTCATCAATTCTTGTCAACGGGAATTTATCTTCAGTGAGTTTTTTATTTACTTGTCTGTAATCAACAACCATTCTCCATCTTTTTTCTTGGTTATTTGGAAGTGATTTTTTGGGTACTAACAGAATCGTACTATTAAATTCTGAAACGTCTTTAATTAATTTATTTACTTGTTTATTAATTTCAGTCTTATGGGCTTTTGGTATTCTGTAGTTTTTTACGTAAACCGGGTTATTTTCTTTCATATGAAGTTTTTGTTTCTAAAAATTATTAGTAGTAATTGGTCTTGTTTCTAATGAAAAGATGTCAATGAATTCTGCACATAATGCGTTAAGTGAATTAATTGCAAACTGTGGAAAATTTTTATTCAATCTTTCTAATTTTTCTTTACTGTTGGCCTTATTTTCAAGTCTATTATTTTTTGTTATTGTATAATCACCAAAATTTTCTGTGCGTATATTCAAATCTTGGAGTGTTGTATTTTTATCTGTTGTATTTTTATCTCTTGTATTTATAATTCACAAGGCAAATAATAGTAATAACTTTCTTTACTTTATTTTATATACCTACACCATAATTTTTTCTTTTACTTACTTTTAGCTTTTCCAATAGTAGCATCTTGTAATAAGGCTAAAAATCATATGTAGGTTTTAAAAAAATTATAACTTAATTTCTATATTTAGCAGTCACCCCACTGCACTAATGTTTCAATATTTTTTGATAGATATGATATTTGTCACTATGTTAAGTTTAACATAAAAAATGTCTTACCTTTTTCTTAAATCTACACGGTCTCATACACATATTATGCATTCGTTAATTTATACTTCATAATGTTAAACTTTTTTATGCTATTGTAACTTTGCTACATATGTAAATAGATAGGTATAAGAAAAATGCTCATTAAAAATGAACGAATGAATGAAATGAAATGTTTGGTGTGAATTTGCTAAGGTGTTTGCAATAAAGATTCCTTCAGATAATTCTTGTTGTGGAATTAGTAAATCGGAATTATTATTTTTAATGTGAATTTGTCGAACTACTTCTGATCTTGCGGGAATTGAAATGCTATTGATTCTTGGTTTATTAGACATCTGAATGATTATGTTTTCTGGGTAATCATATGGTCTTAGTATTAGGATATCCCCTTATTTTTGATAATTTAAAATGCAGTTATATTTTTTTATGAAATCCAATCCCAATATTCCATCGCATGGGATTGGGAAATTGTCTTCTTCTACGTGAAATTTGTGTTTAATTAATAGGTAATCATCTTTTAAATCTGCTTTAACCGTGCCAATAGTGCTTGTTATACCTTGACCAATTCCTCTTAAATCTGTTTTTTGTGAATAATTAATTGTAGTAATGTCACTATCAATTTGACCCTTTTTTATACCTTTCATGAAAATTAAATGGTATATTAATTTCGTCACGAACCCAAAATTGAAAGTCCTTAAAGGAAAATAGATAGACCCACCATTAAGTATACCGAAATAATCAGGTTGAAGAGCTGAGTTGATTTAGCAATGTCCGTCTGTCCGTCAGTCCGTCTGTCTGTTTGTATGCAAACTAGTCCCTAAATTTTTGAGATATCTTCATAAAATTTGGTAAGCGGGTGTATTTGGGTGTCCGATTAGACATTTGTCGGAACAGGCCGGATCGGACCCCTATAGCATAAATCCTCCATACAACCGAATTTTTCAATAAAAGATGATTTTTGTAATATCTTACTCAATTTAACTTCACCATATACTTTCGTATATTGCACATATTGTTGCCTGAAAAATTGATGAGATCGGTCGTATATATAGTATATATCCCCCACAACCGATTGTTCAGATAAGAAACTTTTCGTAATTACTGCCCTATTTTAAGAGCTAGAAGCTTCAAATTTCAACGAATGCTTACGTATATAGCATATATTGTTGTGTCAAAAAATCATAGAGATCGGTGATATATATAATTATATATGATGGTATATATAGTATATATATAGTATATATATTTTTTTTTGCGATTTCGGCCCCATTTTAACAGCGAGAAGCTTCAAATTTCACCAAATGCTTACGTGTATAGCATTTATTGATGTCTGAAAAAATCACTGAGATCGGTGGTATACATAGTATATATCTCATACAACCGATTGCTCAGATAAGAAACTTTGCGCAATTTCTGCCCCGTTTAACAGCTAGAAGCTTCAAATTTCACCAAATGCTTACGTATATAGCATATATTGTTGTCTGGAAAAATCATAAAGGTCGGTGTTATATATAGTATATATATGGTGGTATATATAGTATATATATATAGTATATATATATATTTTCGCAATTTTAGCCCCACTTTAAAGCTAGAAGCTTCAAATTGCAACCGAATGCTTACGTATATAGATATATATTGTTGTGTCAAAAAAATCATAGAGATCGGTGATATATAATATATATATGATGGTATATATAGTATATATATTTTTTTTTGCGATTTCGGCCCCATTTTAACAGCTAGAAGCTTCAAATTTCACCGAATGCTTACGTATATAGCATACATTGTTGTCTGAAAAATCATAGCGATCGCTTGTATATATAGTATATATCTCATACAAACGATTGTTCAGATAAGAAACTTTCTCAATTTCTACCCCATTCTAACAGCTATAAGCTTCAAATTTCACCGATTGCTTACGTATATAGTATATATTGTTGTGTAAAAAAACATAGAGATTGGTGATATATAATATATATATGATGATATATATTGTATATATATTTTTTTTTGCGATTTCGGCCCCATTTTAACAGATAGAAGCTTTAAATTTCACCAAATGCTTACGTGTATAGCATATATTGATGTCTGAAAAAACCATTCAGATCGGTGGTATACATAGTATATATCTCATACAACCGATGGTTCAGATAAGAAACTTTGCGCAATTTCTGCCCCGTTTAACAGCTTACTTACTTACTTAATTGGCGCTAACCGTCTAAACGGTTATGGCCGTCCAACAAGGCGCGCCAGTCGCTCCTTCGCTCCGCAACCGGCGCCAATTGGTCACACCAAGGGAGTTTAAATCGTTTTCCACCTGGTCCTTCCAACGGAGTGCCGCCCTCTACCTCTGCCTCCATAGGCGGGTTCCGATAGAAACACTTCTTGGCCGGAGCATCATCTTTCATTCGCATAACATGGCCTAGCCAGCAGCAGCCGCTGCGTTTTAATTCGCTGGACTATGTTGATGTCTGCGTATATTTGACTGGCTACAGCTCATCATTAAATCTTCTTCGGTACTCGCCATCGCCAACGCGTAGAGGTCCATAAATCTTTCGAAGAACTTTTCCTCTCGAACACTCCCAAAGCCGCTTCATCTGCTGTTGTCATGGTCCATGCTCTGCCCCATATAGCAGGACGGGTCCGATAAGTGACTTGTAGAGTATGATTTTCGTCGCCGAGAGAGGACTTTACTTTTCAATGCCTACCTAGTCCAAAGTAGCATTTATTGGCAAGATTGATTCTTCGCTGGATTTCAGTGCTGATGTTGTTGCTAGTGTTGATGCTGGTTCCCAAATAAACGAAGTCTTTACTATTTCGAAATTATGGCTGCCAACAGGAAGAAGCTTGAAATTTCACCAAATGCTTACGTATATAGCATATATTGTTGTCTGAAAAAATCATAGAGATCGGTGGTATATATATTATATACTTCATATAAACTGTCATTTTTGCCCCTTTTTTACGGCTAGAAGCTTCAAAATTCATCAAATGTCATCAAATAGTTACGTTTACGTCATATATTTTTGAAATACGTGATTCTTAGTCATGTTTTTACATGCAGACCGCAAAAAAGGTGAAGCTTGCATCCTCACACAAAGTACCTACCTATTTTTATACCTTTCATGAAAATGAATGGTATATTAATTTCGTCACGAAACCCAAATTGTAGTCTTAAAGGAAAATGGATAGACCCACCATTAAGTATACCGAAATAATCAGGTTGAAGAGCTGAGTTGATTTAACCATGTCCGCTGTCCGTCTGTCTGTTTGTATGCAAACTAGTCCCTCAATTTTTGAGATATCTTGATAAAATTTGGTGAGCGGGTGTATTTGGGTGTCCGATTAGACATTTGTCGGACCGGCCGGATCGGACCCCTATAGCATATATCCTCCATACAACCGATTTTTCAGAAAAAGAGGATTTTTGTAATATCTTACCCATTTTAACAGATTGAAGCTTCAAACTTCACCATATACTTTCGTATATTGCACATATTGTTGCCTGAAAAAATTGATGAGATCGGTCGTATATATAGTATATATCCCCCACAACCGATTGTTCAGATAAGAAACTTTTCGCAATTACTGCCCTATTTTAAGAGCTAGAGGCTTCAAATTTCAACGAATGCTTACGTATATAGCATATATTGTTGCCTGAAAAAATCATAGCGATCGGTTGTATATATAGTATATATCTCATACAACCGATTGTTCAGATAAGAAAACTTTGCGCAATTTCTGCCCCATGTTTAACAGCTAGAAGCTTCAAATTTCACCAAATGCTTACGTATATAGCATATATTGTTGTCTGAAAAAAATCATTGAGATCGGTGGTATACATAGTATATATCTCATACAACCGATTGTTCAGATAAGAAACTTTGCGCAATTTCTGCCCGTTTTAACAGCTATAAGCTTTCAAATTTCACCGATTGCTTACGTATATAGCATATATTGTTGCCTGAAAAAATCATAGCGATCGGTTGTATATATAGTATATATCTCATACAACCGATTGTTCAGATAAGAAACTTTGCGCAATTTCTGCCCTGTTTTAACAGCTAGAAGTTTAAAATTTCACCAAATGCTTACGTATATAGCATATATTGTTGTCTGAAAAAAACATTGAGATCGGTGGTATACATAGTATATATCTCATACAACCGATTGTTCAGATAAGAAACTTTGCGCAATTTCTGCCCCGTTTTAACAGCTTTAAGCTTCAAATTTCACCGAATGCTTACGTATATAGCATATATTGTTGCCTGAAAAAATCATAGCGATCGGTTGTATATATAGTATATATTTCATACAACCGATTGTTCAGATAAGAAACTTTGCGCAATTTCTGCCCTGTTTTAACAGCTAGAAGTTTAAAATTTCACCAAATGCTTACGTATATAGCATATATTGTTGTCTGAAAAAAACATTGAGATCGGTGGTATACATAGTATATATCTCATACAACCGATTGTTCAGATAAGAAACTTTGCGCAATTTCTGCCCCGTTTTAACAGCTATAAGCTTCAAATTTCACCGATTGCTTACGTATATAGTATATATTGTTGTGTCAAAAAATCATAGAGATCGGTGATATACATAATATAAATATGATGGTATATATAGTATATATATATTTTTTCGATTTCGGCCCCATTTTAATAGCTAGAAGCTTCAAATTTCACCAAATGTTTACGTGTATAGCATATATTGAGGTCTGAAAAAACCATTGAGATCGGTGGCATACATAGTATATATCTCATACAACCGATTGTTCAGATAAGAAACTTTGCGCAATTTCTGCCCCGTTTTAACAGCTAGAAGCTTCAAATTTCACCAATTGCTTACGTATATAGCATATATTGTTGTCTGAAAAAATCATAGAGATCGGTGGTATATATATTATATACTTCATATAAACTGTCATGTTTGCCCCTTTTTACGGCTAGAAGCTTCAAAATTCATCAAATAGTTACGTTTAGGTCATATATTTTTGAAACACGTGATTCGTAGTCATAGTTTTTACATGCAGACCACAAAAAACGTGAAGCTTTGCATCCTCACACAAAGTACCTACCTATTTTTTATTTTATATTTATCTTAAAAATCGTTTAGATATGTTCAAATTTCACCAAATGTTTACGTGTATAGCATATACTGTTGTCTGAAAAAATCATAGAGACCGGTGGTGTGGTTATCTTAAAACACGACTTTACTGTTCTCAGTTCACTTCTTTATTCATCTTCACTACAATTTTATAATTTAGTTTAGTCAATGCGAAATACGGTGGAATGTAAACAATACAAATGTCAAAATTTACAGTGTTGAATAACTATTACGAAAGTTGCTATTATACGTGTGTTGGAGAACGTAATTTTGCAGATATGCTTACGTAGCAGGATTAAATGATTTAAAACGTAGGCTGATACGCCACATTACCCCCCTCTTAGGAACCAGGTAGGGTTGCGGTGAAAGCAGGTTTAAGTCTGTCGATCGATACCTTTGTTTCGTTGTTATTAAATTGTATAACGTAGTATTTGGAAGTTCGCCTTAACTCGTTGTAAGGACCTTTGTACGGGGCTGTGAGCGATGGCCGTACAGAGTCATCTCTAACAAATACTTGCGCACAAGACTTCAATTCTGGATGAACGAAAACTTTAGGAGATGCATGCCAGGATGTGTCAACTGGGCGAATGTCTTGCATAGCTCGTCTAAAATCAATTATGAAATCATGTTCATCGGTCGACGGTTTGTTGTCGATAAAAAATTCCGCCGGTTGGCGAAGATTCGTGCCATAAACTAGTTCCGAAGGTGTTGCCATTAAGTCGTCTTTAAACGCGGATCGAAGACCAAGTAATATTAACGGTAAATGCTTTGTCCACTGGTCAGCACCATGACAGAGGATGGCAGATTTTAGAGTGCGGTGCCATCGTTCCACCATGCCATTGGCTTGTGGGTGATAGGACGTCGTTCGCAAATGGCTAACTCCTAAGCGCTGAAGAAGTTGTCGAAAAAGTGCACACTCAAGTTGCCGACCACGATCGGTGGTAATTGACGTAGGAACTCTGAAACGAGATATCCACTCTCTTACTAAGGCGGTGGCCACAGACGGTGCGGTAATATCGGGGAGTGGAATCGCGTCTGGCCACCTTGTGAAGCGATCAATTATTGTAACGCAGTACCGATTTCCATCCGAAAGCGGAAACGGCCCTACAATGTCGATATGAAGGTGAGCAAATCTTTCGTTGGGTATGGCTCGTCGTTGCAGCTGCGTTCTATTGTGGCGAAAGACTTTATTTCGTTGACAATCTATGCAACTTCGAGCGAATTCCATGATATCTCGTTGTATTGACGGCCAAACGAATCTTTCTGTCATAAGCCGGGCTGTGGCTCTTATTACGGGATGTGCGAGACCGTGTATCGATTGCAGAACACTGGAGCGAAATTTTTTGGTGATGAACGGTCGTACTTTCCCAGTTGAACAGTCACAGTAGATTTTATGTTCACTAGAGGGAATAGAAAGCAAAGCAAATTTAAGTGAGTTAGCAGTGTTACCTTTCAAGAGTGATTGGAACTCTGAATCGGTTTTTTGATCTGCAGCTAGTTTCTTGTAATCTATCGGCTGGTGTGTAATCGACTCAATACGAGACATCAAATCTGCTACTGCGTTATTTTCACCATTTACGTGCCGAATGTCTGTCGTAATTTGGGCAATAAAATCAAGTTGTCTTACTTGCCGGTCAGACGCTTTGTCTAGTCGTTGTTTGAACGCGAAGATCAGGGGTTTATGATCCGTGTATATGTGACAATTTCTGCCCTCGACCATGTACCTGAAGTGACGCAAAGCTAAATAAATGGCGGTTAGCTCCCGGTCGTAAGTACTGTAGCGCTGTTCCGATTTTGAAAACTTCCTCGAAAAAAAACCAAGCGGTTGGATCTTATCGTTTACGACTTGATTGAGTACTGCACCAGCAGCTAAGTTAGATGCGTCGACCCAAAGTGATAGCTCGGCGTTCGGAAGTGGATGTGCGAGCATAGCAGCATCAGCTAACTCTCTTTTACAGGACTCAAAGCAGCGCACGGTATCGTCAGACCACACGAGGGGCGTTAGATCGTTGCGTTTGTTTGTCGGTATCATATCGAAAAGAGGTGCCTGCGATTTGAGTGCGTGAGGCAAAAAGCGTCGATAAAAATTTAAAGTAGCTAAAAACACGCTTTAACTCTTTCGCCACTGTTGGAAGTTTAAAGTTCACTAAAGCATCCACCCGACTCTTGAGAGGTTTTATACCATCTTTCGTAAGAGAGTGGCCGAGAAACTCTAGTTCCGCTACTCCAAATTCTGATTTCGTAACGTTTATTGTAAGGTTGTTGTTTTTTCAGCGCGTAAACACTTGCCGTAGATGGTCTCGATGTTCTGCTACTGACGTTGACGCAACGCAAATATCATCCAAGTATGTAAAAACGAAATCGAGTCCACGAAGCACCTCATTTATTAGGCGCTGGAACGTTTGAGCTGCGTTCCTCAGACCAAACGTCATCTGAGTAAACTCAAACAGACCAAAAGGCGTCGTAATGGCGATTTTTGGGACGTCATCTGGGTGAATTTTTACCTGATGGAATGCCTTTTGCAAATCAATTTTAGAGAATACAGTCTTACCAGCAAGAACGTTGGAAAAATCCTGTAAGAACGGTAGTGGGTAGCGGTCAGGTACCGTCTGCGCATTAAGTGAGCGGTAATCACCGCATGGCCTCCAAGAACCATCTGGTTTGCGTACCATATGCAGTGGGCTAGCCCAATTAATGCTCGATTATTTACAAATTCCGAGTTTGAGAAAAGATTCAAATTCAGCTCGGGCTGCGGAAAGTTTTTCGGGAGAAGCCTTCGTGGCTTCGCAAAAACGGGTTGGCCGTTGGTGATGATTCTATGTACAATAGTGGATTGCGTGGAGGCTCCAATAACTGGCGCAAGAGTAATATCGATAAATTCACGTAATAAATCTAAAAACTTTGAGGTCGTGCTAATGGTTTTAACACTACCCACACTGCTGATCTCTTTGTCACAATGCGCACTTAAATCTGTTTTGCTGTCGATTAAGCATTTCCGTTTAAGATCGACAACAATTCCAAAGTGACTCAAAAAATCGGCACCTATTATGGCTTGAGAAACATCCGCAATCAAAAAATTCCAAGTAAAGTCGCGACGCAAATTAAGGTTAAGTCGCATGATTATTTCGCCATACACTTTAATACGAGAACCGTTAGCAGCAAACAAATTTTTCCGGTGTAAGAAGCTCTGGCTGTCCCCGCAACAAATGGGATTACTGATACGTCAGCACCCGTATCAATTAAAAAACGAATTTTAGATGACGTATCGAATATGCGAAGCCGGTAAGTTGAGACAATATCAGGCTGCTTGCCAACTCCTGATATCGTCGTAGCCGAGCAGTATTATTGCGAAGTAGAGGGTTTCCCTAAAGTACATGATTCGCGACATTTTGTAGCTTTATCGCCAAACTTTTCATGATACCAGCAAATTCCGTTTTTCGAAGTACCGTTTTTATGCACTGTTTTTGTTCGAGACGTTGAACGGGAACGTGGGCGGTTCTCCCTAACCTTAAACTGTTTTTGCAAGTTACGTGACAGCTCTGCTATTTCATTTTTAATATCCGAAATATCATTGCGTGATGAAACCATGTCTACTTGGCCATTATACCACCCAATAGATTCAGAAATTGAATCTGCTACCTTCACTTTTTCCGCTAAGGGTACATTGGTGGCTATTATGGCTGCTTGAACGTATGGCGGAAGGCGTGCGACCCATAGATCACACAGAAGGCTATCGTTGAGTGTGGTACCAGCCACACGCTTCATGTCTGCGAACAACTCGCTTGGTTTTCGGTCGCCGAATGGCATGTCTTTTAGGACGCGTTGCAGGTGGCGTTGTTGACTTTCAGTGTAGTGATCGATGATTTTTTGTTTCATGTAAGTAAATTTATCCGTAAACGGAGCTGCATCAATTAGCGGCTTAAATTCCAGAAGTTTTTTTGGTGGTAAGCTCGCAAGTACTATGTGAAATTTTCGTAGATCACTCTGCACGAGCGAGGCTTGAAACCAAAATTCGAATGCCTAAAAGTATGCCTCGATGTTTTCTTCACTCAACACGGGTAGCGGAATTCGAGGAGCACCATTGTGGTTGTCCAAAATACTAAAATTTTGGCCCTCCGTGATCGTACTGCTATCGTTTAGAGGCATTTCTCTTATAATTTTTCTACAAAAAACCGCGTGTTAAAAACGTTCGGGGTCACCACTGTGGTTATGTTAAAACACGACTTTACTGTTCTAAGTTCACTTCTTTATTCATCTTCACTACAATTTTATAATTTAGTTTAGTCATTGCGAAATACGGTGGAATGTAAACAATACAAATGTCAAAATTTACAGTGTTGAATAACTGTTACGAAAGTTGCTATTATACGTGTGTTGGAGAACGTAATTTTGCAGATATGCTTACGTAGCAGGATTAAATGATTTAAAACGTAGGTTGATACGCCACATATAGTATATATCTCATACAACCGATTGTTGAGATAAGAAACTTTGCGCAATTTCTTCCCCATTTTAACAGCTAGAAGCTTCAAATTTCACCAAATGCTTACGTGTATAGCATATATTGTTGTCTGAAAAAATCATTGAGATCGGTGGTATATATAGTATATATCTCATACAACCGATTGTTCAGATAAGAAACTTTGCGCAATTTCTGCCCCATTTTAACAGCTAGAAGCTTCAAATTTCACCAAATGCTTACGTATATAGCATATATTGTTGTCTGATAAAATCATAGAGATCGCTGGTATATATAAGTTAAAGGACTATAGTCCTTGTTTTATAAAAAAATTTATTTGTTGGGCCAACTCGCCCAACCAACAACACTAAACAACACAAGCTCAAATAGTCTTTTACAAGTATATTTTAATTCAATTAATTCACAATTATAACTAAGATTAATTTACTGTTAACTCTAATCCGTCCCGAACTCGACTGCCGGCTCTGCCGCAACTGCTCCCATATATAGCCAATCAACAAGCCGCGACGCGCCTCTTGCGTAACTTGTTGACAGCGCGCCGTGTGAGAATGTTGAAGTCGGTTTTTTCCCACAGGTGCTTTATGTGTGCATTTCACAATCATGTGTAATAGAATTTAGCTGACTGTGCGTCTGGAGTAGTTCCGTAGCATGGGTGTTAATTGCCATCACTAACCATGGCCTTGAATTAAGGTGTTAGGTTGCCATGCGCGGCCGTATGTAGTGAGAACCATAATTTGCAGGTGTTAGTTGCCGTCACTAACCATGGCCTTGAATTAAGGTGTTGGGTTGCCATGCCGTATGTTGTGGGAAATATAATTTTCTGACTTGGCGCGTGTGTACTGGTCATACGTGGGAATGTTGCGATAAGGGCAACTGGCGCGTGTTAACTCTTCCCCCTTTAAAGATCTGCGTCCCGCAGATTAGGATTCGGACAAGTGTTCTCTTTATGTTGTCTTCTAATGGATAGTCGCAATTCCGGGAATTTTGGCCCCGTTGTTAATTTCCTCCAAATTATCCAAATCATGAGTAGGAGCAGAAGTAGCCCCAAAGTTTGCGACGCCGTGAACCAATTTGTTTTGTCCCTCAGGTACCTCAAGAACTTAACATTGCCGATTGTCATCTCGTGTACAAGATTGAGGTTAACTGCAAGGCTTTTGTTTGCAATAGTAGATAGCACAGGGGGGAGTATTTGAACTCCTGAACTGCTCATACTCCAGTAGGTTCTGTCACCAATGCGGATCGTTTCATTGTCCAGTTGAAGGATGTAAGAGCCGCTCAGGTGATTGGGAGCATCACCTGACCACACGGTGTTATTGAAATTGTCTAAGAGAATCGTGTCTTCCTTGATCACCTCGATCGTTGAGGCATTGCAATTGATGTACCGACAACTAGTTTTACCACCTTTGAGCAGACGTGGCAGACAGTCGTCCTCTCGAAGTATGTCCAGCGCTTTTTGCTTGCATACCATTGCGCTTGTAAGGTGGGTGCAGCTATCCTTGATACCATACGTTTGCTCTTTGTTGATTAAGACTGTGCTGTACTTCAGGTCTATGCGATGTCCGCCTTTTACAATTGCTCTGGTGATCAGATGGTTAAATCTCGTTTGGGCCACCTTTGGCATGGACACAACGTAGAGTAGCATCGTGCCGTTGGTGTAGATTGAAGGTTCGCTGAATTCTATTGCTTCGATCACATTGCTGTATGGAAGGACATCTACTTCGCTTATAAGTCCATTGATCTCTTCTTTGTCTAGTAGGTTGCTGTTGAAAATACCTGCCTTAGCCATCTGGCAGGCCTGCACCAGTTCGTTCATATCGTCCTTCAGGATCATGACTTTCTGAAGGATTTCTTGTGAAAGCTTTATGAGATGACTCTGGCCAATGATGTCATTTGTGTTGGTTACGATGCCGTTGACAACCTGCAATAACTCATGAGTTTTCTTAAATATTTCAGAGTTTACCTTGTATTGTTGGTTATTGTTAGATACTAGCGTGTCTTGGGCTCGTAGGAGCTCATCCCAGTCGGAAGCGTCGGGGGAACCGGCTATCCATTTCCAAGCCGATCCTATCCAGTTGAATGATCGCTTGATTCTCTTGTTCTTTGGGCCTTTTAACTCCTTGAGCTGCGTTTGGATTTTACTCAAGTGGAAAGAAATGACGTCTGTGAGGTCGTTCGTTTCATCCAGTTTCTTGACTTCAATTTCCAGGCGGTTTGCTATTTCCTCATAACGGGCTAGGTTGATTACATGAATTAATTTGAAGTAGCCATTGATTATCTAGCCGTACCCATCACGTACGGTTACCACGGGCGAGTCGAGATCGAATACCACATATGCTTGTGCGGATGCACAGAGGCAGATTCTAGGAGTCGGAGTACACATAATTCTAATAACTAGTGAAATACATAGTTAACTATTGCTATTAAAAAATTTACATTTCAAAGTTTAAGTACTAGTCTAAGTAAATTTCAAATTTCATTTTAATTTAGGTAGATTTTAGATTTCAAATTGTAATTAACATTTCAAGTATAAAGTAGACTATTTTTAAATCCTACTGCTATACCTAATGAGTGGAGTTCGGGTCGGCAAGGGTTGACAGGATTTACGAGGACCCAGGAGTGATGTTAAAAGTGGAATTTTTCTGACAGTTAGTTTTAGTTAGTTGTTAGTTTTTGTTAGATTCATATTTTTCCTTTTTTTGTAAGCTAGTTAGTTAGCTTTAGTTTTTTGTAAGTATTAGTATTTTTTGAGGAATGTTTCCCCGTTTTTTCTTTTCTTTTGGCTTTTAGCGCCTTTCATTTGTGAGATCATGTTTCTCTCAAATAATTCTTTAACTTTTGTTCTTTTGTTTTTCTCTTTTGCGGCTTTTAGCGCCTTTTATTTGTGAGATCATGTTTCTCTCTCAAATAATTCTGTAACTTTTGTTCTTTGTTTTTCTTTTTTTTTGTTTTCTTTTGCGGCTTTTAGCGCTTTTTATTTGTGAGATCATGTTTCTCTCTCAAATAATTCTTTAACTTTTGTTCTTTTGTTTTTCTTTTTTTTTGTTTTGTATTGGAATGCAGGCATACACTCAGATGACATGACGAAGGCTCGTGAGTATCCCCTTTGAAAGTGAACAACATAAGTTTTTGTAAGTGAAAATTTTCCCGCCTATCGAACGAGTGACTTCTCATGTCAATTAAAGCCAATAGTCCCATGGAGGATTTGAACCACTTCGATTGATATCGCTCGGACCACCGAGTTAACTGGAATTGAACCAATACGACAGATCGAATACAAAAGTGAATTTGTACCCGGACCACCGGGGCTTAGGGATCTATGCATGAGTTTTCTACCTCTTGACCAACATTATTAATTCTTCGGCCTTGCCGAGCTTTTGAGTGCTTGAATTTCGACCAGAGGAGCCAACATTTCTCGAACCAGCTATGGGGGATCGTGTGTATCCGTGTTGGAGGTGGCATTGCCATTTGTCATGTTCGATGGCGCCACCTCCTATTAAGGCACGATTTGTCCTACTTAAAAGCCCGCTCTTGTTTTGAAGTTCCCTCTCAGTGCCGAATCTCGCCTCTTATGTTTTTTGTAAGTTTTTAATGTGTCCTTGGACATTTTGTCTATTTATAGACATTTTTGTTTTCGTTAGATATTTTTAATATCCGATTTGTGGAATTTTTTCCCACTTTGCGTGGTTATAGTGGAATTTCTATTTTCCGCCACAGCTTCTTTCTTATAAAGTGGCTTTTGCTTGCTTTTTATTTGTTTATTAGCTATGAATAATTCATCGCCACTGTCAAAATTGCGGGGGGGCGAACGAGTTTTATTATTTCCTAAGTTCCTACTTTCCTGTTCGTGTAGAAAAAGAGCCTTTATGTCCTCGTTAGTGCGCTCCCTGAAGTTTGCTAAATCCTGGTAATTTATCCTAGCTGTCCTATTCAGAAAAACATCAGCCGGTTTGCGCTTTATTACGGAACGTACCATGTTATTATACATATCCACAGTTATTGCGACGCGTTCTTCAAGTGTTAATCTAGGAAATTCAACGGAAAGGCAGCGGTGTATTTCGATCAAAGTAGAGTGTAGCCTCTCTACCTGACCATTGGTCTCGTTTCGTTGCGTTGGTGTTTGGTATATTTCTATCCCTAAGGACCTGATATAATTTAATACAAGTGGTGACAAGAATCCGCGTTCATTGTCCATGACCAAAGCTCGTTGTACTGTGAAATAATGCAGCGCGATCGTTAGGTTCATTCGCAAATGAGGAGATGACTTATTTTTGATAGGGAAGAGCTTAGCAAATTTGGTAAATTTGTCGATACAACTCAAATATTTTTGTCGTTCAATTTCGAAAATGTCGATGTGCAAGATTTCGCACGGATAACTAGGAATGGGAGTTGGTTGCTCATATGGTTTAGAAGGGTGCCTATCGTATTTGTTCAATTTACATGTTTCGCATTGGCTAATGTATTCCCTAATCTGTTTGGACATTGCGGGAAAATAAAATTTTTCCAGAACCTGTTCCCTATTCTCACGAGCATTTCGATGCGCGCGCTTGTGGTCCTTCTCGATAATGTCGAATACCCTATCGGCTATTGTCACATCTTCTACCACGCGCTGCGTGATCCTAATTTTATATCTGCAGAAATTGTTAACGTATACAGCCTGCAAACTATGGAGGTCATCTTCCGGAATTTTAATGCCATTTATAACATTTGGGTTGAGGTCATTTTTGAGGACTGGTGACAAATCTTCGACGCTTAATACAGGCATTGTGACAAAGTAGCTTTTGTACCCCCTATGAGGCTCTTCTGTACACTCGCAACTCGCCCCCCGCCTAAAAATTATTTGATTTCTAAACACATTTATGGGTGCCTCTACGTGGGGTATGAGGTCAGAGCTGTCCTGCTCTGCGGAGTGCATGGTATCCCTCTGAAGCAGTGTCAGTTTCAGACACCGCGTCAGCTATAGTACTCGATGGTTGTACAGCTATGGAGTCAGTGAGTGCGTTCACTTCCGTCTTGAGACGGGAGAGTGCATCAGCGACTACATTTGTCTTACCTGGCTTGTAGATTAACTCGCAGTTATATTCCTCTATACGAGCTTTCCATCGCTTGAGCTTTGCATTGTAATTGCGATTACTCAAGGAGAATGTCAGAGGTTGGTGATCAGTGTAAACCCTAATTTCTTTGCGCCATAAAGGAAGGAACGCAAATTATCTAGTGACCAAACAATAGCTAGAAGCTCTTTTTCATTCGTAGCGTAGTTTTCTTCGGCTTTGTTTAGGGACCGCGATATGTAAGCTATCGGTTTATCGTCGCCTATTGATCCTTGTGATAGTACCGCGCCAATGGCGTAGTTTGATGCGTCCGTTGTCAAATTAAATGGTTTGGAAAAATCTGGAAATGCTAATACGTCCGCTGACATCAGTAGTTGTTTCCGCTCGCAGAAGGCCTCTAAGGCATCCTTGTTAAGCATAATCGCTACATTTTTGGACGCGTTTGCTTTTACCTGTGCATTTTCCCCCCGAGTGAGGTTGGTGAGTGGCTTTGCGACCTTGGCGTAATCCCTAATGAATTTCCTATAGTATGAGGTCATACCAAGGAAACTTTTTAAATCCTTCAAACTTTCCGGGGGTGAAATCGTTTTAATAGCTTCTACCTTTTTTGGGTCAGCGCGTACTCCATCGGGAGTAATAACATAGCCTAGAAATTCGACTTCTTTTTCAAAGAAGCATGTCTTTTCAAAATTAACCTTAAGATTCGCCTCCCAAAGCGTTGCAAAAACCTTCTCAACATTAACGAGGTGTTCCTCTGCATCCTTGCCAAATACGATGATGTCGTCGATATAGACGTAACAAATTTTCCCGATGTACTGCTTGAGGACATCGTCTATCATCCTTTGGAAAATCGCAGGCGCATTTTTCAACCCGAATGGCAACCGAAGAAATTCATATTTGCCATTCATTGTGGAGAAGGCTGTCTTTGGGATGTCCGAATCCTTCATGGGAATTTGGTGAAATCCGGAAGTCAAATCAATTGTAGTATAGAAGTTGGCTTGGCCAAGGCTGCAAAGAGTAGCGTTTATATCGAGAATTGGGTAAGTATCGGCGATAGTTACAGCGTTCAACCGTTTATAGTCTATAATCATACGATACTGTTTGTCCCCATTCGCCTTAGGCTTTTTAGGGACTACCCAAATTGGGGAATTGTATGGGCTTTTCGACGGCCGGATGATACCTTCGTCTAGGAGCTCATTTACCTGTTTTTCGACTTCATCTCTCATACATGCTGCGTAGGGGTAGGATTTACTATACACCGGTTCGTAAGTTGATGTTTTTATTTCTGCACGGACATTCGTGTTTGCAAGCTCATAACCGTTAAGTGGTTTGAAAAGACCAGAGTATTTTTCCAATAGTGAATTGACCTTTCCATGGATATCAAGAGGTAGGTCCTTTCCTAATGTGAAGTATACATCGAGAGATCTTCTGTCTTTCAAGGGGATTTTGTAATTGTCTATACTAAGGAGGTTATTCTTCCTATCTATTATCGCGCCTAATTTCCTCAGGGTATCGTCCCCAATGACTCCGCAGAATTCACTAAGGGTCGGTAAAACGAAGAAATCAAATTCGGTGGAGTTACCCACACTTTCGAATAATTTTAGTTTTACTTTATCCTTTATTGGCACGCTACCCCCCACCGAAGCTACATTGAATAATTTCTTTACAGGAGTTGTTTTCGTTGCAATATTATTTTTTATGAAATTCTTATTTGCGCCGGTATCCACGAGGAAATCCAGCACACGACCGTCAGGCAAAGTATACTCTAAGTATGGTACGCTAGATGACCGGAAGACAGAAAATCCTCCGAGTTGTTTTCACTTGGCGATTCCTTCAGGTCCGTATCTCTCTCTTCGCTCTCCTCGGGTGTAGTATGGAACACCCTTTGCTGCTTCCGTGGTAGATTTTCTGAACTTGCGCTTCTTTTAAACGGATTTGGGCGATTCATGTAATTAACGTTGCGTGTCTGTATGGAGGAGTCTACGTCCATTTTCTCTACAGGCGCATGTAGTGGGGTGCTGGCTTTTCCAAATCGACCTGACGGGCGGTCACTCCTTACATATGAGTGCTTTTCCTGGTTGCGCCAAGTAGGTTTAGGGGGTAACTGGGGAGGCTTGATCCTATTCCTAAATGAGGAGGTACCTGGCAAATTGTTAACATGGACAGCCACACGGTTATTGGAATTGTTCGTATGAACGGAAAAAATTGCGGAAATCCACATTTTGGATTTCCAAACAGGCTGAATATGCCTCTGGCAATGTTTTAGGGCGTCGTATAAGCAGCATTCGCGACATTTCGCCGTTAAGCCCACGTATAAAAACGTCCAGGGCACGATTTCGGTAGGTTTATACCAGAACTTTAACGGCATCTTCCGTGTAGAATTCGGCTTTTATTTTATTAATAATAAGGGAGAATTGATGATTCACCCTGGCGTAGAATTTCATCGATTCTCATTCCCTTTTGCTGTAGCTGGTGCAGTTGGTGTTCGAGTGTAGCAACATCCCTCTTGTCTGCGTAGTGCAGGGAGAGGCATTCCTTATTTTTCCCAAATTACTATCGAATATATTGTAGGAAATAAGTGCAGAATCAGCTGTTCCCCGCACCTTCTGCCTAATATGTTGGAGAATCGCTCGGTAAAGGGGCTTTCTCTTCATTACCGCAAAGTCTGAAAGGATCACTTCCACAGAGTGAATCCATGAGATGTACTGGACAGGGTTACCGTCAAACACTTGTAGCTCCTTAACACAATCAGGGAGCCTACATATATCTCTGATCTCAGCCTTAGAGGTGGGTGGCTGAGCCACCACTTCTTCAACCACTGGAGTAGTGGCCGCTTTAGATGAAGAGCTAGCTGAGTCAACGCGAGCCACCCGCCTTTCTAGCAAATTTATTTTTTCAAGAAGGGCGTTGACGGCCCCAGTCAAATTTGTCACTGTGGCTCTTATATCGTCCATTTTTTGTGGGAATATTTTTTTATTTACTTTACCTTTGTGTTTTTTATACTCACGTGATGAGATAAATCATGCGTACTATATCAGATTACACT
>JARSSU010001948.1:0-32055 GCA_029619165.1 Eurosta solidaginis
AGTTGTAAAGGGACAAGAGGGGAGGGATTTGCGAGGCACATTCTATAAGGAAGATAGAGGGTTCAGATTATCCCAGCAATACATAATCGTTCACTGGGTGGTCGCTATAACCAAGCATATGTGCATTGCGGTCTGTCGTTGCACCATTGGCCTCAGCGTGAGCTGAACAAGCACCTGTAGATATCCGACTCTTGCTCCACCCAATACTACGAAGAGTTTTAAGATGTTTTGGAAATTGTTAATTTATATATCTTTGTATTATTTCTGGTTCGTAGTACAGGTACAGTATACATTTATTGCAAGGAGACCGATGTTTCGGTCTCTGGAAGACATTTATCTGGCTACCTGTCTCTTACATTCTTCTCATTTAATGTTCGTACCTGAATCCATACAAGATATTTTAAACATATCATCACGAAAACTGAAAGCTATAAAAGTTACATAATATGTAGAATTTACCAATAATACAGCCCCGTGGTTTTCTCAAAGTAATTGAAAGATCACTCGTAGCGAAAGCTGAGGGGAAAACATCACACAGCATTGACTGTGACTTTAATGCAATTTACAGACTCAACTACAGCTGTCCTCAAGAATCCTTTAGCCGGAATACTAATAGACTGTAATTTGTGCTGTGACTAAAACGCGTTAGATGTCGCAGCAAGCGGCTACATAGGTGCCTAAGTAAGCGCCCTCCAATCGACAAACCCACGATGCGTCCTGCAGTACAATGCTAGATGTCGTAGAAAACTGCTAGAGATGGCATTTGCATAGCCCCCCTTTGCGGCCATTTACTGCGACATCTAGAAGTGGGTGGAAACACAAATCACGTACTCTTTTGTTATCTTTGTGTCATTGCTTATTAATCTGCAGAGTGTAGCGTTGTGATAAGGTCTATGATAGCTATTATAAGCAACCGAGTATTTATGCTTCGCTTAAGACCATATTACTTTTTGAGACTCGTTTAATAATAGTTATGACAAAAATCACTGTGACTGAGAAGACACAGCCATAGACACGGAGTCTGCCAGCTTTTTTATGATGTCGACTGGAATAATATTTGGTCCTTTTTCACACTTTTTACTTCGCACTCAGTTATTCCTTTGCATAAAAGCGGGCTTAGGGCACCTAATTGAAGTGTTATCTTATGAGTTTATTTTGAGGATCAAACTTATAACTACAATTTCTTCAGAAATACTTGAAATATATATGCTGTAGGAATCTTTTTATTTCTCAATAAATTTTCTTAGTATAAAATTTGACAAATTAGTACAAACAAATGATACTTCATTAATTATTTGCAACAAAGAAAATACATCGAATTTTATGAGCACATGCTAAAAAAAAACAAATTTGCATAAAGCTGCCTGTAAAACCAAAGAAAGAATTTTTAAAGTGAAGGCTTTATTATAAGGTCTCTGAGGATTTGTCACAAAAAAAATATCATACGAATTTATACGTATTTGCAAAAAAGCTTAAATAAGCACCAGAAAAAACACCCACTTAGCAATTTATATGAATTTGGACGTTACTCGCAGAACAAAAGGCTTCTTTGGCCACTAAAGGTAAACTCTTGTATCAACAAAAAACTGAACATAAAATAATAAAACAATTAATGAGTCTCATTTAAACATGAACAACGAATCATTCTTTGAGCTAAAGAACTTTATTCGGAATTACAGTCTTGTATATAAAACAGAATTTAATTGCATTTGCTGCATGCATAATTAAAAAGGGTAACTGCTTTAGTGCATCTGAAATTACACTCAGCCTTCAAGGGCTCATCGACGCACTTCAGTTGCGGGCTGACTACTTAAGCCACACGTACGCAAATTCTGAAAATTTAATCAAAATGCAAAATAAATACAACTTCTTGATAACTTAATTTTTTTTTGATTTCTCTTCTAGAATTTATTGCTTATGACACTTGAAGTCGCCTTAAGTTTTGCTCTATTAACCTTTTCTTCAAGGGCTCTTCAGCCTCAAAGTGGGCTGCATAAATAAAACGAATCACTCAACATGGATGGATATTTTGTTGCGAAAGACTGCAGTTTTGCTTACCACCAAGCAAGAAGGAATTAATTCAGATATTACTCTGCGATTTTTTGCCTACTTCAGGCTTTCAAGTGCTTTCTCCTTCTTAATTGAAATATAATATTTCGGTTATGCTTCATATCAACATATTTTGCCATTAAGTTAACGGAAGTTCACTTTTGAAGTGCTATTTGGCTTGTATCCAGCTTTGTAACAATTGATACCAAACACAGGGTCGACGGTCTTAATTTTGGAATGGATTATGACTTTCTAGCCCAGATGTAGATGAAGAGCTTTTCTGACTTGGAAAAGGCAGTTGGAAAAAATTTAATCTTGATGCTACCGACTAGTGGCAGTTATAGCAAAATCACCCAGCTGCTTAAGCGCCAATAAATGATGATGATACCACCCAGATGCTGGAGATGTACTCTATGGCTCAGTAATTATTTTAACTTATTATAATTTTAAGACGGCGTTTTTTCAACTCATAGTTGAAAGCCAATGTACGTAGGTTTTTAGATTGGCTTTGGAGTGGGATAGGGAGATGAATTTGAAGAGAGAAAGGGAGTGGGAGTAGGAGTGGGAGTGAGACTGAGAATGTGGCAGGAAAATGGGATGGAGAATGGAAGAAACACGGGAATAAGAAGAAGAACTGAATGGAAGAGAAAACATTTTTTTCAAAGGTCATCACTATTTATTGATTTCCGCCTAAACGCCCGGACGACTCTGGACGTTGCGTTATTTCAAGGGAGACTAGATCATCCTCTATCTGTCCCTCCGAACTTAATGGAGTTCTTAATTTCTCTCTACTTCCAAATACTGGCAGCCGTCGTAGTGCGGTGGTAGTGTGGTCCCCCTATCACACCAAAGAGCCGGTCAAAACCAGATCAAAAATTTAAAAACTGATTTTTTTTTCAATTAGAAAAACGTTTTTCTAAGCATGGTCGTGCCTCGGCGGCGCTCCAAAATTTTATTTCTTATTTTTTATTCAGCCCAAATTAGCACTTGTTATCTACAATGGTTCCCTCTTTGATTTCTGGGCTGACGCTATTTTCGCATCTCGATTTTTTATCTACCAAGAGTGACGTATATGAAAAAACGCGTATTCATTTTTTTAGATGACATCAAGTGCTTTGTCTTGCCCACGTTCACCGGAATACCCCCTTTTCCCGAGTCTAGGCAGTGTAATACCACACACAAGTCGCACGGAAATGCAGTTAACTTACTTATCTGCTAACATAAATCCGGAGTATCATATTCTTATTGAAATCACGTTTAAAATAAACGAATAATAACAAGGAAGAGATACTGGCATAATTAAATTAAAACATGTGTTAGCATGCTGTCCTTTCTGAAGTAATTTAAAAAAAAACTGAAGACTTAAGCAACAAACTTGCAGGCAGAAACATGATGTAGTTTTCATATGCGTAATGCATATTAAGATAAGCTTAAAGCTAAAAACCCAAAATAAACTAAAGTATTTTATTTTCAATATATAAATATGTACATGTAAATAGTTGATACGACTTTGATGCGAAGGCGCATTCCAAAACAGAAGACTAAAAACCGCTATCACAACCAATCAACATAGCAGCTAGTCAATTAGCGCAACTATTGTGTGTAGTGAAACACCTACACTAAATTTGCATCTAGAATGCTCACACACACTAATATACATATAATATATACATTTGCATTGCAGAACAGTTATCCATAAGTTGAGATATTTATTTGTGAAAAAAAAAGCAAAAGAAAATATAATTTTATACAATGTCAACATTCAGAACTCAAGGTATTCAAGCATACAAATGAGGCAAAATGTTGCCAATTGAAGTGAGTGAAAAACTTCATCAACATACATATATGTATGCGTACATATAGGTTACCATGCGTAGGAGATTTTGCGTTTATAAGTAAGAACTGATTTGTAAGTATACCTGCCAGGAAATTCTCAACTTTTGAACCAAAAATTCTGGTTCGACACCAGCAGCACGAGAAGCACACCAACTCAGAAGGATTGATTATCTCTACAGGGCTTCTACCCTAAAATATTTGTAAGCATTTAGATATGCGTACCTCATTCATGAACTAAAATTGCAGTTGTTGACAAAGAAATTTGCATATCTGTATCTAGATGTCTCGATCAACCGTTGATTTGGTCTACGAGGCATACAAGAAAGTGGATTCTTAGTTTGACGAGCCCCATTGAATGCCTAACTAAGTACCAGCAGTATAAGCGGAAATTCTTGAAATTCGAAGGGTCCACTTATTAATAAATAGCTATTGAAAATACAAATGTATGTATACATGTTATGACGACAAACAATCTTCAGCCATTTCTACTCATATTAAAGTTGCAAATTTTTTGGAAGCAGATAGAACAGTGAAGTATCTGCTGCACAAATATTTAAATTTTTTCAGCACATTGTTGAAAATGGATGCAGAGGATTGGAGATTACAAGAGATCCTGTATGAACTCAGGTATCTAAATTTAACTGGATTAACATGAGACGCATCAGTGCTATTTGGAGGAGCCAACGGGATCTTGATATGCCTACCATTCAGCGATTTTATAGGGAAATATTTCATAGCGGCACCGCCCCTCGGCGAGGCTTTGGTAAACACCCTGAGTGTATTTCTGCCATGAAACGTTTCTCAGCGGAAATTGTTCTGCTTGAAGATGCCGTCGGGGTTTGGCATCAAACATGAAGATCCCGCTACACAATTTCGTTGGACAAATTAATAAGTAGCACGACCCAAAGTGGAAGAGAAGATCCGCCTAAATCTTCACGGAGGTGCATTGCGAATTGTACTTATTTATTTGTTTATTAACTCATAATACAACGAATGGTGAATGACGAATGTCGACAACTAGCACGAGAGGAAAGCGAGTTCTTGACATGGCGACTAGATTGGTATGAATAATCAAAAAATATCTGATTATTGATCACACTCGGGAGAAAAATCTGCAAAGAATCAGTACCTGTTATGATGATGACATCTTCGAATCCATTCAAATTTTAAAATACTGGAAGACTTCACTGACAACGATCAATAATTGTTTCATAGAAGGCATATAGAAATAGCTTAGTACGTCCCCATAGATGAAGCATGTCCAAAGTAAACAGTAATGCACTTATTGCTATAATTTCTCTCGCTTTCAGCTAACTCTCCACGAGAGGGATTGTTGTGAAACAAAGCAGAAATAGGATGAAACTAGTTTTGCTTAAGACGGGACAAAATGAAGACGCAAAGTACATCCCAAAATCGAAAAACAGGTATAAAAACAGAGAAAAGGCAGTTAAAGGCCTCTATCATGAATATTATGAAACAAAAATGAGAGAAGCTTCCAGAAGATTCCAACTGCGATTCATGGGACGTGGGCTACAAGATACATTTATAAAAGACCAGAACCAGGATGGTAGCAGCAGTGTTAGATAAAACTTAAATGCAACCAGAATATCATGAATGATGAACTTCCAGCAAAGAGCCTGAAAACCAATGAAGCACAAAGATTGACGGCATTCCACAGAACCTATTAAAGAATTTTCAATAATGCAAAGGGAAATTTTGTGGGATAAGTGTTTTATATTTCTGTCACATGGAATAAGCAACAGCTTGGGTGAGTTGCAAAGAGTAAAGGGAGTCCAAACATGTCATCAACATAACCACCACTATGCATGCGCGATACCAATGAAAAACTTTTTGGAATGCTCCTAAAGTCACGAGTTTTAGCCACCGTAATATAGGCAGGATAACTATAACTGTGCAGCTTAGAAGTAGCAGAATGAAGAAATGCCAACTTCAAGCAAATTCCCTCCATGCAAGCTTAGTAGTAAGATTTAAACCGCGGGAGATGGGCAGATACTCTGACAGCCTAAAGCTGGCGAAAGCTATCTTAGAAAGGAAAATCTCATACACCAAACTTTTGATCGTGGCCAGATAATGAAAGTTACATACAGAGTAGACAGTTATTCATTATTGGAGTGATAGCACATAACTTATGATGAAATTTTCAATGGCGCAGTCTTTACCGCTCAAGTCGTAAACGTCCCCGTAGCGGAGCTGGAATCTAGGTAACCGACAGAAGGGATAGAATTAATTTACATCTCTAGGAATCCTATATATCATACGCCACAATCAGGGACTTTCACAATCTACTAGAAAGCATTTTTGAGTACGTTGGCTAACAAAAAAATACCCTTCTTATAAGTTAGTGCGACAAAAAGGAATAACTCCAATAAGCTCCTTAGTGAGTAACTCTCTTCAATTGTTTACTCATCATAATTGTAAGTAAAACAGGATATTGGTAAATGGTTCAGAAAATAAATGCATCGGAAACTCTGTGTATGCTTATGATCTGTTACAAATGTGAAGAAGCTCCTTTTTAGATTTGTCGAAAATAACGGCAACAGTAGACCTGCGAAGTCTATGTTGGCTATAAAAAAACTCACGAAACTACTTTTAATCAGCAGTATTGCCTTTCGCCTCACCTACAAAACAAATGCATCCGACGATATTAGATGCTACAAGTCCGTAAACGTCCTAAGCCAAAATATTAAGATTCCAGATATTTAGCCTTATTTGATACCCTGGTATTAACTGACTCAGTTGGCGCTGTTGTTGTTGTATTAACAGTGTTTCGTCCCATTCAAAGGGCACGACCACTCACAAAGATTCTAACGGTAGCCCAAAGAACTGGCTGTTTCAACAGTGGCGGACCATAGGGAGATAGGTGTTAGAGGTGTGGGTTCCACATTATAATTGAAAAGATGGCTGTTGTCATGTGGGAACACATCGCATGCAGGACATACATTATGTTTGTCGAGGTTGATTCTGGGCAAGTGGGAGTTTAACCTGTTACAGTGTCCAGAACGAAGTTGGGCCAGGCTGACTCGTGTCTCCCTTGGTAATGCGCTTTCTTCTTCTGCAACGGTGGGATATTGCATATTAAAAACGTGGTTCATCGGGCACGTCCGTGCAAAGGCTTTTACCGATTCTGTGAGGATTTGGCTTAGGGCCTACTTATGCTTGTCTGGATCAAACCACTGTGTTGGCAGGTGCCGGGTCTCGTCATAGTGCTTATAGAGATGTTCCCTTAATCCACGTGGAGGCGGTACTATATGAAGCAGTTGTTTGCTAGGATGTCCTGCTTGTGGCAATTTAGCAAAAACTGCCTGTTCAGCATTTCGGTGCCTCACTATATAGGTGGTGTTCGGGGATCATAGGGAGACATCAGGTGGCAGTTCTGATTGCAGCATTTTTAAAGGCATGTAACCTTTTCCAGTGTGTATTTTTACAACCAGGCGACCAAACTGGTGACGCTTAGCTCAGGAGCGGCCGGCCAATTGCTATGTACGTGCTTGGCAAGGCATGAGGTTAGAGTATTATCGCACATTGCCCCTAAGATCTTTGGGTGACTGAAAATCGGTAGTGTGACACCATCGACGCGTACGTCAAATATTTACGACATCTGTTCCTTCCACGTCGTAAAAAGAGTGGCCGTGGATTTTGTCGGTAATAATGCCAGGTTGCGCGAGGTGAATTGACCCTTAACCATTTAAACGATTATGACGGTCCAACAAGGCGCGCCAATTGGCGCCATATAGTTTCTTAGACGGAGCATCATCTTTCCTTTGCATAACAGGCCTATCCAGCGTAGCCGCTGCGGTTTCGTTCGCTGAGGCAACAGCAAATTGGGTTAACGAGATGAATTGGACCATATCTATGTTGATTTCAGGATTTAGAATACCTTGTTATTTTCAACGTGTAATGCAAAAATATTAGGTGGAGCAAAATAAGGTGACCTCTATTACACGGGTCAACACAAAATTGGACTTTGACTTCAAAGCATTAAATTTCAATACTTTAGGTCGTAATTTGACGAAAAAAAAATATATGGCATGAAAAAGTTTGTTTTCCTATTTAGGAAACCGCTTGAACGAAATTTTTCAAAATCTTTGGTTTTAATTTTTACTTGAAAATGAAACAATTCAAATAAATATTCTTATTAATTTTTAATATCGAAATAACTTACAAAAAAGTGGAAAATGATATACAAGTGTACACTTTTACCTTTTCTTTTATGTTCATAAGTACTATCCCTCAATAAACCGCAAAGTATAGTCTCCCATCATGTTTTCATTATATTGGCCATGACAACGTTGTTCGAACAAGAGCCTAAAAGGCTCTGCTTTACTTTTTGGTAAATTTAAATCTCCAATCAAATCATTAAAATTTTCAGTAGTGATGAAATTATGTATTGGTTGTTCTGGTGTCGGTAAAAACTCCTTATCGGCAGTGCTTTTATAAGTAATAAGAGATGATCCACTTCTCTGCGATAATTTTTTCGGTGGCTCTGGTACTGGTCATGGCAGATCGTTTGCGACTGGAGCAGAAGAAGTTCAATATTAGGATATTCGATAGGATTTGCATTTTTACCTCTACGTCACAATGCAAAAGTAATGGTTTTTAACGTGGTCTTTTGTACTCGCCAGATTCTTGGTGTTGCAGATTTCATAGATCTTTTCTCACTTCGATACCAACCTAAAATATGGAAAGAGAAATCAATATGTCTATTTTATTTAATTTACTATTTAAAAAAATTTGCTTACCTTCCAAACATCAACATTGTCTTTCAAACATCTTTTACAATAACTACAAGCAACATGTGGAGCCTATGTATTGTATTGGTTCCAAACAGGACAGCCAAAATATGCTTCGTAGGCTTCACAGAGGATGAGAGATATATTTAATTCATATTTTATATCTCGAAGTTTAGTAAATTGCCCACATATATAACAAAAAGCATCAGCAAAGCGTATTACGAAACAAACTTTATATCGAAAAAAGGTATTTTCTTTTCGTTTTTGTTTACAATAAAACAGAAAATCATGAAATAAACTTTAGGACACAGAATAATTTGTTTTTTATTATGAGATACTTATAATAAAGAATTTCATAATATTCTCGACTTGCTTTTCCAGCTCGTCTACAAAAAATGCGGCTACTATCCGCCACTTTATTATGTCAACACTTGTGCGCACATTCACATCGACGTCCACTAACTAACTGTCATTTCAATTGCCAAATGACAAATCATTTATATTTTTCTTTATTCTTGCTAAGTGCGAATTTTACAAGCAAAACAAAAAGGAGAATCGTAAACATTCAAAACAAATAATGTTTGTGTTTAACAAATAAGAAAATAGTAATAATATTTTTTTCTTCAATTTTCGCACAAAAGTAAATAAAGTGCGTGCAGGCATGCCTAACCAACGCACCGATATCATTTCGTTACGATAATTAACGTTAAGAACGTCAAATTAACGAAATGATTTTGTTTCGTTTTCTGCCATATCAAACCGAAATCAAATCGTCTATGTTGATTATTATTTTCAAACTATGCTGGGAAAGCTGATTGATGGCGGAGTCATTAAAGGTGAAAGCATTAGCCAAGCTGCTTGCAACTTTTCTGATGAATTGTAACAGTTTCAACATTTCTCAGAGTATTTTTGACATTACCACCAACGAATTACACAAACAAATTACAAGAAGTTTGTGTGTATGTCCCCTCGCTGTTACCACCTTACGGCTTCACCATGGCTATAGCATTGCCAGCACAATTCAAACATAAAGTATCACGTTTTTGTTAACGTTTTTCGTTTCGGTTAAAAACTAGATAAAATTTATCTTGATAATTTCTTTTCGATATATTTCGAAGTGTTTCAACGGAAACGGTGGAAATTTTTGATAAACGATTAGCTTAACGTTAAGGTGCATCCCTGAGTGCGTGAATGTGAATGTAAGGAAATTCATACACGCAAGAATGTCGGCAGATATTTTCTAAACGATATGTTGTGTTTTTTGAATTTTTTGTTTATTATTTGCTTTGCAGTAATACCGTTAGTTTTGGCAACTGCAGTTGTCAAAACATTGTCTGCTTATTAACAATTTTGTTAAATTTGATTTTATAGTTTTGGAAATTTACCTCCTAAAATAAATAAATATAAGGCACAATAAACTCCGAAAAGATTTTAAGCCGAGCTTCTCTTCCAACTTGCATCGTGCTCCTTTTAGTTTTAACTAAAAATTAGCGGGGAGGCTCTTCATGTTTTACGCCGACTCCGAACGTCATCTGCAAGGCGGGCGATCCCGCTTAGAACAACTTGAAAAAACCTGTTTCAAAATTTTCGATTTTGCTTTGCCCGGGACCTCGCAGTGGTAGCCGTCGAGTAGAATAATAAGCAGGCATTTATCCTGGCATCCTGTTATATGGCCCATACTGCCACCGCACAGTGGTCGGATCCATAGGACAAAAATAAAAAATCAAACTGAAAAGTTTGTCACAAAATGTGTTGTTAGTATATCTTATTAGAACAGCCTTTTAAAAGGTATACTTGTTTTTGTTGTATTCGAACTGTACTTTTTAAGCATAGCTTCAAAAGTGAGGTTATGGTATTAGTTGGTTTTTGCAGTGTGAGCAAGTTAAAAATAAAGTCCAAGTTTAAGCTATTTACAAATACATAAAATATCATTATATTGAAATAGGTAAAAATGAATATTGAAGTCAAAGGTATTTACTTCATTTTGATATAATTTTAGTGTCTCTAGCTTGTTGTATTCTTTTTTGTTATTTAAAACTTCACCAGTGCCTTTATTAGTATTTATTTGCACAAATATTTCAACTTCAGCTAAAGTTTTAGTTGGATTCCTCACCGATCATCACGTTGGGACTTATACCTTGTTATTATTCAAAGTTCTAAGATTCTTAAGTGTTAATATCAGCTGCCACTTTCTGCCACTAACTATTTTTTGCGACAGATTTCTGATAGCGTCACAAAGATAAATTATTATCGTATGTTATATGTGCTCCCATGTAACATACCACATTATTTTATGCAGTCGACGATATGCAAATGTACACTTTAGTGTGTGTTTGTTGTTTTGTTATTTTTATGTATGCAAGATCTTTTAATAGCCTTAATGTCTTTATTTAATCCTATTAAACATTGTATTTGAGATAGACACATCTTACCAATGCGAACTATCGCGCATGTGTATGCATGTGGTGAAAGTGGGTGGTTGTGGGTCGGTATGAAGGTATCACCCGCACCAATTTTATGCAAAAATAATTCTCACATCTTTGTAAAGCCGTGACCAAAGCTTCCCGTTGATATCTCTACTGGAAGTATTTTTGGCCACCAACTCCATATAAGATCGGCTAGTGTACACCGGTGGAGTGCAAAAGGCTAGTGCAGGAGGATGGGCGCAAAGGGCGGTTAGTCATTGGCGCGGATGCAAATGCGCACCATAATGCGTCGGGATGAGGGAGATGCGAATACCTATTTTGGTACAACCTGCAAACCAATTTGCAGATAGTCAACAGAGGAAGTATTCCTGCATATGTTGGCCAACACCCAGCAATGCTCTTGATATTGCATTGAGCTCTGAACGTGATATATCAAGGTATGATTGAATGGTTCTTGCTAGGACATCCTTCTGCGACCATGCGTATATCAGTTTCAGCATCGCCCTAAAGAGGGTGGAGAAGAGAGAAACCCTAAGAAACTTTAGGTTAACGAACTGGGGAAATTCCAGAAATATGTAAAAACAAAACAGCATCGCCCTAAAGAGGGTGGAGAAGAGAGAAACCCTAAGAAACTTTAGGTTAACGAACTGCGGAAATTCCAGAAACATGTAGAAACAAAACTGGGACAACCCAAAGAGGTTGCCAATGTGGAGGAACTGGAGGAGTCCAACGACTTCAGAACAAAGACTGTGTTTAACAGAGCTTGCTCTCCAAGAAGATTCAGAGGAAAAGCAAAGCCGCCATGGTGGAGAAATGAACTGAGTCTACTAGAAGGCAGGTAAAAGCAATGTTAGGGCTGGCAAAGACCGCGGCAAATGAAGCATGCCAGGTCGAGTATAGGGATCTGTTGAGACTCTTCAAACGTGAAATTTCCAAGAGAAGAGATCGCATGGGAAAATTTCTGTGCGGACATCGAGTGCTCCAGCGAAATAACGTGTTTGAGGAAAGTCAAAAGCAAGGGGAAACATAGTCCAGCAACCTATAAAGAAGGAGAATGGAGAATGGTCACGTGATAGTGAGGAGTCCTAGAGGTGCCTTTCGACACATATTTCTCATCGAGAGATGATTTAGAGGAGCCATCAGTCAGCACTTATACTTAGATCACGGAGCGAGTAGTGCCGGGCTGATGACCGTTACCAAGAACAAATGAGCAGTCAAAACTTTCTCCAATCGCCTTCCAATGATTAGCTCTTTGAGGGATCGGGCCCTTTTGGAATATACATATCGGGCATGCTTGTCTAATGTCGTACTGATAGCCAATGCAGAGAAGACAGATATGGGCTTGTTTACTAAGAGGGTTGACTCTGCAGGAAAAACCTTGCAAATAACATCTGGGAGTAATTCCAGACAGTAAGTTATAATGGAAGCTCAACGTGGAAGAGATATTTAAAAAGGCCTCGACGGAACTTTTTCCGTGCAAAAGAACGCTTGGGTGTATATGGGGTTTATCGCCCTCTCTCTCTCATTGGGTATTAACTACGATTGTACAGCCAATTCTGTACTATGGAATCCTTGTCCAATTAAAAAAACTTTTTTCTAAATTTTTGATGCTGCTTTTCCCGTGACTTGAGCCTAGGATCTTCGCCGCCGTAGGCGGAACATGCTACCACCGCACTATGGCGGCCGATCCCAGTCAATGAAAACAATATAATTTTTTAAACGTACTTACCACGAGATAGATGTTATAGTAACCTTTTCCTTAAAAACTGTATTTACCTGCAAGAAAAACGAACAAAATTTTTATTAATAAAAAAATTTTTGCTAAAATGTGACTGTTAGGTTAATAAAAAAAAACTAAATGTAAGGCGCGATAACCTCCGAAGAGATCTAAGGCCGAGCTTCTCTTCCAATTTGCGTCGTGCTCCTCTTGATTTTCCCCACAAATTGGCCGGACGGGACCTACATGTTTTATGCCGACTCCGAACGGCATCTGCAAGGCAGATGAGTATTTCACTCAGAGCTTTTCATGGCAAAAATACACCCGGAGCGCTTGCCAAACACTGCCGAGGGGCGACTCCGCTTAGAAAAATTTTCTTCTAATTGAAAAACATTATTTCTAAAATTTTGATGTTGCTTTGCCCGGGATGCGAACCCAGGGCATACGGTGTGGCAGGCGGGGCACGCTACCATCACACCAGGTTAATAGTTTGGAATAGAAGTAGGTACTCAATGTCGATGGTTTTTAATTAATGCAAAGAATCGGGTCTGCTGAGCACGTACTGTGGCGTTTCAGAAAAAAGTAGATGCTTTAGGAAGAAAGCAGCAGAAATTCTGTAGGAAGCGTGGTTATGCTGCAGTCATGTCAATATTGTCAGGCGTTGATGAAGGCAATAACCTCACACAGTATTTCATCAAAAAGTGTCCTGGAATGCAAATAGTCATTGGGAAAACTTCGCTCAGGCCGGACTATATTCGAGTTCCCGCTCATAAAGGGATACACAGTAACGAAATAGCTGATAAGTTGGCAAAAGAGGATGCAGCACTCGCTTAATAGACGTTCCAATCTGTTTGAAAGAAATCAAAAGGAAACAGGAGTAGCCTATAGTGCACCAAAGGGTAAAGGCGTGGACAGAAACGTGGGGCTCGAAGTTTCAAAGGCCGTGTTCAAATCCTACGATATTATACTCATAAAGCCGCTCATCTCTCTGAAGACAGAAAACTTTAGGCTCACGATGTGCAAACTAACTGGCACTGCCTTCTGGCGTGGTCGCACGCTATAAGTTAGACCTTGTCAGTAACAGCACGGTTGAGCACGTTCTGTGTTCGTATCCTGTGCTGGTCAGGTCTCGTCTCCAGCTATTAGGAGTGGCAGAGTTGTCAGATCTTGAGGCAGCACTAGAGCTAGGGCTTAGAAAATTCATATTATTTGTCAAGAGGGGTTGTTCTATAATTATATAAGTCCTGGTACCTGATTGGGGCTCTTCCGTATAGCCATCAAACAAATTCTGGTATTAATATGGGCACATTCATTCTATGTGAGTTCTTTGTTCACCGCCCAGTTCAACCTCATCTAACCTAGCTGCTGGGGAATGCAGATTTGGTATTTATAAAAAAATACGTAACATCAATCATAATACTATGCAGAAGTTTCCATGTTCACTACACCGCTACTTCTCGATTTATGTTATTAAGGGCTACCATTTCCTGAGGCCCAAGGCTTTGAGCATTTTTAATGTAAAAAGCCAACTGTTAGGTCATCGGATAATTGATGAATATTTAAAATAAAATTTTCTGTAGAGAGCCTTTAAGCTACTTTTTATATAAAAAAGTGTATTTGCATGGCAAACAATTGCATCCGATGTAAGTAAGCTCTTCAATAATGTATTACATATTTTGAGTTAACAACGACACTGTGCATTACAATACGCCTTGTCGCCACATCCCACGCCAAAAGCACACACATTCATACATATTTGTATGCCCCTTTTTATATTCCAATTACTGCAGCTAATCGTATTGTTGACATTTTGTCAACAAACGCTAAATAACATAGTTAAAACAAAAGCAAAAAAAAAGAAACAGTGCTAATAAAAAAAAACGTTAAGCAAGAAACATAGACGTAGTAATCATAATAATGGTGCGAGGATTACTAGAAAACAAAGCACGATTGACAAGCTGTGTGAGTTTAAATGTGAGAGGGTGTGTGTGTTAAACGTTTAGTGTATGCTGATACTTACATGTCGCTGCAAAAAATCGTGCCATTAATCCCTAAAGAGATTGATCTCCGATTGAACTCTTTTATCTACATTTGGGCATAATTGATCCCCTTTAGTCCCGTTTCGGGGTACCGTTAGGATTAGTCAGTTTGAAATCTATATAGCCCATTTTAAGGAATATTAAGCAAACGGCAAGGAAGTGAGTATAAAAAAGATCCAGGTAATTGAATCGAATTATTTAAGAAAAATGCCGAGCCCTATACCGAACCTAAATTACTAGGACTTAACGATTACACCTTAGTTAGAGTTAAATTTTCCAAGAATATTTTTTATTCCTTTTTGAAAAGCGGGCAAACAATTTACATCAAATATATTTGGTGGCTTGGCAAACTCTTAGATTTTGTTTCTGCCATGAAAAATGCGAATGGGCCTTATGTGAGTCCTTATTGAACAGAAATGGGACTAGCCTTCATATGCTCCCATATGGGTGCAAAGGGGATTGATCCTTCCGACCCCTTTCGGGTACAAATGGGCAGTCTCTTCATAGGACATGTTCAAACTAAAGGGAACAGTTCAACTCATACAAAGAGATCATAACTGGCTATAGTCGCATACTCCATTGCGAGTCATCTCAGATTCACCCCAGACTAGTCACATTTTTTGCAGGGTGTATGTGTACGATCACACACACACATATATGTATATTTATATGAATTAAAGTACTAGTATTTGCTGCAAATTCTCATGAATTGCACATTTGTATTGCATTAATTTCTTAGCGCCTTTTGCTAGCACAGCAATTTTGAACGAATCTGCTTAGCTCCTAACTGCAGATACTGATGTAACTGCAGCAAGTAAAAAGTATATTTGTTTGCGTGCATGTGCATGTTTGCATTATTGATTGCTCTGTATTGCTCTCAGAAATCTGGCTGTTCATATGAAATAGAAAGTATTTGTAGCGTGTGACGAAGACTGTAACGACAACAACAGCGCCAACAACAACGAAGATGCGCTTATCTGACGCACAAATCACAATCATCTGTCGTTGTCAAACGGTATTCGATTGCTAAAAAAATCGTGCTGCATGATTTCCGTAATATATCAACTTTTTTGCAAATATTTCTGGTTGCAAGTTTCTGTCTTCAGTCTTTTGAATGCGAATTGTTTACGGTATTTTTTAGCTAAGTTATATATATTTACATTTTTTTATAATAATGAAAGCGACAGCTATAAATGCCAAACAAATTTTATTATAAATCTAACTGCTTGTCACAAGTAGCAAAAACACAAAAGACTTAAGCAACAAACTTGACAGGTAAAACATTTATAACGTTTCCTTAGCAGAAGTTCTTCGTAGTGTGAAACCTTCATAAGCCTAACATTGCCTAACTGCTTTTAAGATTCATTGATATTATTGGCATTATACAGCAAAAGTTTCATTAATGATTAAATAATGTAAATAATCGATAAATATTTACTTTTTTCTGATACCCTGAGAGAACATTTGTCCCCTTTACCCTCAAGTACTAGTACGAATTTTACCAACGGATCACCCGAATATTTTGGAGCGGCAATCCTTGGACGGATAGAAATATGGGGCGCTGCTATACTTAGATCATGCACTCACAAAAACCTGAATCTTGCAAGCCATCCTTCAAATCTAACTGAAGAGAAAAACAACGTTTGATCAATGAAACCTCTCTTTCTCTCTCTATCTCTCTCTCTCTCATCATTACAGTGTGCTAGAACTGGGCATGTCTCTTTGCTGCTCCCTAGCCACAGGTCTTGCAAATGCTGTCAAAAAGGATCCCCATTCTCTCAGTAAGCAGGCCAAACGGCCAGCAGCCCGTGATTGTGAAAGTGATCATAAAGATTTCTTTCCTTTAACTATTTAGTAGGTCCTTTCTCTTACTGCCGTAATTACGCGAGGTTTGCTTGGTTTGCCTTAAGTGTCCGAGGAGTACCGGTTTGAGACTGCTAACTTCTTAAATCTGCTATGCATGTTTCTTTTGATTGGCGTAAGTGGACGATGCATCTGGACCGCCGCCGTAACCACAGCAGAGCTGCTGCCTTTGCAAGTTAGTCTGCTTTCTCATTGCCCACGATGTTCCTGTGAACAGGTACCCATATACCCTGCGGCTTGAAGTGACCTCATGCAGCTGCTGATGAAATTAAAATCCATGAGCGCTGCTTGACTATCTGAGTAAATGCACACCTTGCGCCTCTTCTTGGTTTTGATATTACGCTCCTGAATGGAACCGTTTCCTATCGGCCACACATTTGACTTGTTTTCCACTTTTCAAGACTAGGTGGAGAAGAAGGCTCTTACAAGAGTTCCAGTCACGTGTTTTGATATTCACTGTGCCAAAGACTTTTTATAATTCTACCGATACGGGTACTGTTCTATGGTGGGGTTCTTGTTCAATTCAATTGAAAGGTAGTCATCTGATTTTCACGTTTTCTTAAGAAAGTAAGCAAGCTAATCCTTTAGCATTTTTCTGGTTTCATTTAGCGTCAATTGCCCTTGCCAATTCATATAAGCACCTGCATCATACTAAATTTCCACCAAATCCAAACTCCATGTTTGCTTGCCTCGATCGTCTGCTAAAACACGCCCAAATACATGTATCGTAAGAGATATCAAAAGACGCGTTATAGCCTCGGTATCAGAAATTCTAAAGCGAAAATAAAAAATTTAACTTCTATTCAGATGTAATTTGCACATAACAATTCTGAAACACGTCATTTGGATTTGGTGAAAACGTAGAATAAGGCTTGATGTGTAATACTACCTTTGTGTTATTCTTGTACTACGAACAATTTTGTCTTCACAAAAACTTTCTTGCCTTTTTATGCTCGTTGCATACATAATTTATTGTCAATATTTTTCAAACGTTGAGTTATTCAGAAAATTGGGCGACTGTCAGTAAGTTGGACGTAGTCTTTACTATTTGACCACTTATTTATGAAGTTTGTTGAACGCTTAGCTTTCTTTACTGTGTCGTTTGAAGTGTTTTTTGTAAATGCTAGGTCTTCCTATAAATATTTATTTTAAGCATAAATTTATATATTGCAATTATTGTTATTTGCTGCTTATTCTTTAACATTTTTGTTTATATTAAACTTTTTCAATAAATTCTAACGACTTTTTGTTTTTTATATTTAACAAGCAGCAATAATATTCCATTGCAAATGCATTTAACGTAAACACACACGCACACAGATATGCGCATATAATCAATTCATCAGATGCCTTGTTGTTGTAACTGTTTTGCTTTTTCCTTACATTATTAGAAACATTCGAAGTTAAACGGTCAATCACCTGCGCTCGTGCACTTTTACGATTTTTATCGTGTGTAAGTATGTGTGTGTGTGTACGCATTTATCTGTTTAGGCTGTTTAACGACTGATGTCAATGTTTTTTGTTGTAAGAAAGCTATTCAATATCTACTTCACTATGTATAGAGCTTTACATTTTTATATCAACCGCACTTACAGAATGTTGTCTTTGCATGCGTCATTTTACGTTTAAATTGTTTGCTTTCTTCTCATTTATAGGTTTTTTTTTATTATAACTGCTATTTACTAAATAAGTACAAATTTACTACAAAGATAATTCTTATGAGCTGCACGTGCTTTTAAGAGTGATATAAAACGGTTTGTAATGTTGTAAACGTAACCCTGCAAACAATTCGATTAGTCTAGTATAAATCCGGCATGAGTCGCAAAGGAGTGTGCGACCAATGCCAGTTTGATCCCTTTGTATGAGATGAGCTGTTCCCTTTGTTTGCGCATGTCCTATGAAGAGATTAATTGTACCCGTTCATACCCGAAAGGGATCGGTAGAACCAATCCCCTTTGCACCCATATGAGAACATAAGAAGACTTGTCCTTTTCGATTCTATAAGAACTCAAATAGCATCCAGTCGCCTTTTTCATCAAATCTACTTGATGTACGTTGTTCCGCCTGCTTTTCAAAACGGAATAAAAAAGATTATTCGAAAATTTAACCCTAACTCCGGCCTAGTAATTTTGGTTCGGAATAGTGCTCCGCATTCTTCTTAAATTATTCGATTGAATCACCTGTAATCATTTTTGTTTTACTCATTTCGTTGCTTTTTTTATATTTCTTAAAATGGGCTACATAGATATCAAACTGCTAATCCCAACTGTACTTCAAAGGGACTAAAGGGGATCAATTATGCCCAGATGTAGACAAAAGAGATCAATCGGAGACCAATCTCTTTAGAGATTTTTTCGCAGGGAAGTTTGTATATTTCTGTACTTAGTATTGAATAGTTAAAATTTGGTAAGATTTAGGATTTAACATTTTACTTTTTTTACATTTTTTAACTTAAACCAGATTTTCTTATTAACCACACAAAGCAATTTGGGTTATCGCGGATAACAACCGATTTCCAAGCACAAAAAACTGCTTTCTCAGTAAGATATGTTTATTATTGAATTTTTCGGTTTTCCGAAGTGATTTATATTTATTTTCAAGTATTTTCTCATTATACCTGTTTAGTGTGATTTATTGCCAAAAAAATTCTTTAAACTGTTATTTTACGTCCGAATCATTGCGAATGAAACAACTGTAATATCTTATCCTTAGCTATTCAAGTACGCCGCGAGGAGTTGGTAAGGCGCATGCAACAGCTTCTTAGCAAAATATGGGCGGACGAGTGCATGCCCAACGATTGGAATCTAAGTGTTCTTTGCCCAGTCCACAAGAAGGGGGATACTGCAAAATGCACCAACTATCGTGGAATCAGCCTTCTTAATGTAACATATAAGGTCCTTTCAAGTGTATTGTGCGAAAGATTGAAGCCCACCGTGAACTGGCTGATTGGACCTTATCAGTGCGGCTTCAGACCTGGTAAATCCACCATCGACCAGGTTTTCACAATGCGCCAATCTTGGAAAAAACCCGTGAAAAGAGAATCGACACACATCACCTCTTCATCGACTTTAAAGCCGCCTTCGACAGCACGAAAAGGAGCTGCCTATATGCCGCTATGTCTGAATTTCGTTTCCCCGCAAAACTTATATGGCTGTGCAAATGACGTTAAGCAACACCATCAGCTCAGTCAGAATTGGGAAGGACCTCTCTGAGCCGTTCGAAACTGAACGAGGTTTCAGACAGGGTGACCCCCTATCGTGCGATTTCTTTAATTTGATACTGGAGAAAATTATACTTGCTGCAGAACTTAACCGCACTGGAACAATATACTATAAAAGCATGCAATTACTGGCATATGCTGATTACATTGATATCATCGGCCTCAACGCCCGCGCTGTTAGTTCTGCTTACTCCAAACTGGAAAAAGAAGCGGTAAAGATGGGTTTGATGGTGAATGAGGACAAAACGAAGTACCTGCTGTCATCGAGCAAAGAGTCAGCGCATACGCACCTGGGCAACCACGCTACTGTTGGCAGCCATAATTTGGAAATAGTAAAAGACTTCGTTTATTTGGGACCAGCATCAACACTAGCAACAATATCAGCACTGAAATCCAGCGAAGAATCAATCTTGCCAATAAATGCTACTTTGGACTAGTTAGGCAATTGAAAAGTCAAGTCCTCTCTCGGCGAACGGAGAAGCAGAAGCATCGATCATGACAACAGCAGATGAAGCAGCTTTTCGAGTGTTCGAGAGAAAAGTTCTTCGAAAGATTTATTGACCTCTACGCGTTGGCGATGGCGAGTACCGAAGAAGATTTAATGATGAGCTGTACGAACTATACGCAGACGTCAACATAGTCCAGCGAATTAAAACGCAGCGGCTGCGCTGGCTAGGCCTTGTTATGCGAATGAAAGATGATGCTCCGGCCAAGAAAGTGTTTCTATCGGAACCCGCATATGGAAGCAGAGGTAGAGGACGGCCTCCACTCCGTTGGAAGGACCAGGTGGAAAACGATTTAAACTCCCTTGGTGTGACCAATTGGCGCCGGTTGGTGGAGCGAAGGAGCGACTGGGCGCCTTGTTGGACGGCCATAACCGTTTAGACGGTTAAGCGTCAATTAAGTATGTAAGTAAGTAATATCTTATCCGTCAACTGCCTGACAGGATGTTCAATATTGACCGGCTATATTCAGCGGGTGATAGAAAGAGATACAGGATGAGAACACGATAGTCAATTAAAAAGCAGTGATCGGTTCTATTTGTAATTTTGGTGTTTATACAGAAGTTATCACACTTATCGTATCCACAATATCCTAAATAGGTTGTAGGAATGGACTGAACTGTTAGAGATCGCATTATGCTAATTTATTTTCAGAATCTGCAAATAATGGTTTCTTGTTTCAAAATTTTAACCAGAAAAATTATACTACGACTCTCTTGTATTTCTTAAGGGGCTATTTTTCGATTTGTTTTCAAAAAACTGTCAGTTTGCTTATCGAAAAATTTGTTTTTGAATAAACATCGACATGTTATCGAAAAGTGATCGGTTCGTTATCGAAGTGATAATGTAATCGTTAATAAGTCGATGACAAATCAATATGTTTTCGGTATCAACCCGATAACTTTTCGTTAAAAATATACATTTTTTTAAAGCTCATTTAAAACTTTTTTTTACCGATAACAGATATACACTCATTTGAAAAAGTCGGAAACTCATCTACAACTTGTCTATAGCAAGTCGACAATAAATAGACCACAAATAGGTAACAAGGCGATAGCTCGTTGATCACTTTGCTATCGATAAAAAATCGTTAACAATTTCGATAACATATCGATAACACGTGTAAGCTTTCGGTTTTGGTTTCTCAACCTTCCTTTCCTCTCCCATATTTCCCCTTTTCTTGACTTTCCTTATCTATTCAGACTAAACTCCGATGTACGATTTCAGTATTTCTGTCGAAACCAATTATTAAATAACATAAATATTGTTTAAGGCCCGGTGCTTTTCAGTAGTTGGTGAAGCTAAGCTTACACTAAGTTAACTCCAGTTAAACTACTAAGCAGTTTTTCAGTCACAGTTTAAGCCGCTTTATGGTTTTTGTGCAGCAACATTGGTTTTTTATTATCTAAGTAATTTTTAGATGTGGCAATAGCTGGATTTTGTTTACCCAATAAACATTGAAAAACTTTCCAGCGAAATTATATATAGTTCCGGAAGTGATATCCAACATCATTATTTATTTATTCTTAATATTCTTATAGTTCTCAAGTTGATATCCAATTCATTCTCCAATCACTATCCACCCTTTGAGACATTTTGTAAAATTAAAAGTTTTCGAGTTGATCTCCAACGTCATTAATATTTTCCAATTAATATCCCATTCAACACCTTTCTCCAGTTGATATCCTACATTGCAAATCGATTTGAGGTGGAGTTGAAAAAAATCTCCAAGGTGGTACCACCAAAACCAACAGCTGTTTATTGTTAGAAATAACCACCTGGTTGATAGCAGTAACGAAGCGTAATTAATCAAAATAAATTATATAGGCTGCCGCCGTGGTGAGGTGGTAACGCGCTCCGCCTACCACACCGAAGATCCTTGTTTAACGCACCTGGCAAAGCAACATCTAAATTTTAGAAACAAGGTTAGTAGAAAGTTTTTCTAAGCGGGGTTGGCCCTCGGCAGTGTTCGGCAAGAACTCCGATTGTATTTCTGCCATGAAAATCTCTCAGTGGAAACTCATCTGCCTTGCAGATGCCGTTCGGAGTCGGGATAAAACAAGTAGGTCCCGTTCCGCCAATTTGTAGGGAAAATTAAAAGAAGCACAACGCAAATTGGAAGAGAATCTCGGTCTAAAATCTCTTCGGTGGTTAGAGCGTCACATTTTTTTATATATATATATTTCATTTTATTTTCGTGAAAATACTGTATTATAGTATCTTACATTTGAGTCTAGTTAGAGAACCACAAGTTGTTATTAAAGTTCTTCAACTAAGTAATAGCATTTTTTGCTTTATAAAAAATTCCCTCTTTTGATGAGTACCCAATGATTCTTGAGTTCAGCCACTATTTCGAAACAACTCTTGAGATTTTAGAAGTATGCCTAGTTATCCACAGGAGCCTTAATGGACTGCAAGCCCAAATGCTTGTTGGTTTATTCGACGCCATTTCGAACAAACGCAAATTACCGATAGGTTAACTAGAGTTTAACTCGCCGCTTAAGCTCAGCTTAAACTTCGTTAAAGTAGACTGAAAAACTGCAGAATAAGTTTAAGCGTAGTTTAACTGACAAACTGAGTTGAACTTGTACAGAAAAACCGGGCCTAAAAAGGCAAACAACAAGCCGTCCGTAGCACAGAGGTTCGTGTCTCCGCTATTAAGCACAACTCATTTTGTAGCGAGTTATTTAACCACTGCATTCGCCAATAATTGCCGCTAGATGGGCCTCTTTGCGCGCCTAGCCTATAGAGCTACAAACATACAAGTGAAGCTAATATAAGCGTGTTAATAACAGCCTCACAACTGCGCAAATATTGTAAAACTAATTTCTTCAATAATTAGGGAAAAAATTTAACATAGTGACATCAGGACGCAACAGCAGTTTCGATTATACCTTGTAAATCTCTTCAAAACCTTTTCTCCCTTCTTCTTTTTTGCTTAGTCTTTGTTTCGAAGATATGAATGAGAGTCAGCTGAGTTCCACTCTTTTTGAATAGTTAGGCCGAAAGGATGTTAAAACAATCCCAACAAAAACATTTTAGTCTCATAATGATACAAAAGCCAAAACTGCTTGCCATTGTTGCTCTGTTCCACAGATATATCTGACTTTGTTGTCAGAGCAGAGGTCCAAAATTACGTCTTACCATTATGGAACAATGACTTATCCATAATAAAGGACGGACAACTTTGGGATACATGATAAACCAATAATTGATGATAAGAATATGATAAGGGATGATATTTAAGCTTCTTTTATTAAATTTTGTTATTGCTTTTTGACCTTGAAAGTTCAACGTAGTCATATTAAATCGTTATTGAGATGGTTTTAATTGTACCTTAATAGTGCATGTTGCCGGAACGTAACGGATATACATCGCAAAAAATTTTTGGTATCAAACTTTCTTCAATGCAGAAATTTAAATTACAGTTTTTTTGCACGGCAGTGTAGGTACATTGACTTGCATGCTGCATGTGGGTGTTACACAATTTAGCAATCGAGAGCTTTTTGAATATTTCAAACCAAAATCTGTCACTACTGCTATTATATGTCGCTGCTATTCCATTTGTGATAAGTCTTATAATAGCTTTGTTCTTTTATTCTTCTATATACGTTTAAGCTTAAACTTTATATGGACTGCTAAGCGAAAAACTTTAAGTACACCTCTGAAATTGCTGCGCATAAATTTGTCCTACTAAATTTCAATACGCATTATACTCAGATGTAACTGAAATATTTGTATCTGTTTCACCCTCTACATTAATTCTATGTATTCTTGTGTGTCCACAATTCATCGAAACTGATTCAGCTATATGTTATATCCGCTTGTGTATCCGCTTTTCGGTACACCCTGTGCTGTAGCTGTGGTTATTTAACCACTGTCGCTAGATGGGTCTCCTAACAATTATCTAAGCGAGGATAGGCGTTTTTTTCACGCGAAAACGTAAACGTATACGCGTGTATAAAAAAACACGGCTAATAATAGCCGTGTTTTTTAACACGCGCGTATACGTTTCGTTTGCGCGTGTTAAAAAACGCCTATCTTCGCTTAGATAATGCTTAGGAGACCCATCTAGCGGCTGTGGTAAAACAACTAGCTACAGCAACAGGGTGTAGCGAAAAGCGGAGACGCAACGCTCTGATGGCCATAGGGTATAACATATAGCTGAATCAGTTGCGATGAATTGTGGACACACATATAATACATAGAATTAGTGTACAGGGTGAAACAAAGACACATATTTCAGTTACATCTGAGTATAATGCGTATTGAAATTTAGTAGGACAAAATTTATGCGCAGCAATTTCAGAGGTGTATTTATAGTTTGTCTCTTAGCAGTCAATATAAAGTTTAAGCGTAAACGGATATACGCGTGTTAAAAAACACGGCTAATAACATAACTCTAATATGAGCTCAAATGCTCATTGCATTGCATATTTGTTGCTGTTATTGCCAAATATTACTGACACATGCCAATTTTTATGGCAGACAATTGCAAGTTTACGCTATGTCGGAGGGTGCAGCTGCCAAATAAAATGCAAGCGCGCAATACTTTTTGATAGACAACTACATAAAGCGCCCACATGTGAGTGCTTAAGACTACTAAATTTACTTAAATACATAATTTTTTATTACAAATTTATGCATACCAGCGCAGATATCTAACAAAAAAAGGAAAGTATGAAATCAGTATGCATTCACATCAGTAACAGTAACAAATCTGCAATTGAATTCCACTCAATTGAAGAACTTGACGTACTTTGACGTATTCCTTTATATTTGCTGTACAATGACATATTTATACCTTTCATGAAAATACAATGGTATTGTAAGAATTTTGGGAAATTCTGATTACACCTTCTTTTATAGTTCAAATCGCTGAACTGTCGAATAAATAAATCAAATATGCAGTATAGCAAAATGTTTTATATTCACAACACTATTGTGGTAGTAGTAGTTCACAATTGAATTACTCGCGTATTAACAGCGTGTTAAAATCAAACTAATTCCTCGCCTTGCGCTGCTTTTATACTCTCTCTTGAATCGTTCACCTATTCCTCCTAGGTTCTAGCCTTTTCACGAACAGCCTTCTCGAACAATTTGTTATATCGTTTAGCTTAATATGAAAATGCGCTAAGTCACTTTTTTTTAAATTTTATATTTTAATTCAGTTTTAAAACTGAATTCAAAATACATCGATCACAAGAAAAAAATATTTTAATTTTTACGTGCTGTTTGCAATGATGTGAAAATGTGCTAAGTCGTCAACTGTAGTGCTAAGTTAACCACAATATGAATTACTAGTCATTTCTTTGTGCGCGCATTTTATTTACTTATTTAATTCATTCAGTCTAAAAGTACATGCTTTGTTGTTGTTGTTGTATTAACGATAAACACAGCCCCCGAAGGCTTGTGGGCCGATGTTGATGGTCCTTTGGCGCATATAGATCCGGTACGTTCCGGTAACAAAGCACCATTAAGGTACTAATCCGACCATCTCGTGCCGATTTATATGACCACATTAACCTTCTAGGTCATCGCGTCCTCCCTACCCCCTAGTTCCATGAGGAACTTGGGGTCGCCAGAGCCTCGGCTATCAATGAAACAGAATTCGACACGGGTAGTTGAGGTTGGCAATTGGGTTGGAGAAGCTATATATTACGCTGGAAACCCTTGAGAGGGTTGCCTACACAACCCCTTGAAATAGGATTCACCCAATTGAGACATACATACCTTTGGTGTTTGATAAATGCTTTGCGCTGACCATAATCTACTTCAATTCTTACATGTCGATAACTACATGCTTTGTTACAGACTAGTTAAAAATAGAAAACAATTCAAGCTTAAACTTATATAAGCTATTATTAAAATTAATAGCACTACTGAATCGATTTGCTAGATGTATAGTCCTAGTTATAGGTTCATTCATTGCATAATTAGTTTTATAACTTATTTCGATAAATAATCTATTATGCCGAAGATCACGCATTGGAATATATGGAATGAACAAATTAGATAAATCAGAGCAATTCGTTCTAGCGTTTATTACATTGTAACGAATTTAGGGTAATTCCGCTCATTTGCCACCTCCTGCTAACGTTCGAATAACTAAACTGTTGAATAAATAACTCCAATATTCAATAATGCAAAATGGTCTTTATTAAAATCGAAAATTCGACATGATGATGGCACAATGCCGAAACCGGTTTGTCTCAAACCCAAATTTGACAAGGGATGATGGAAAATCGTTCCAATATACATAATTTATTAAAGTACTTCACAATTAAAATTCTACTACTCGACAGATAGCGTGCTTAAATCAAACTGATTCGTCGTGCCTCAGCTGGTGCTGCTTTTTTACTCTTTGGTTTCCTCGAATATTTCTAGGCGTTTCTACTTCTAGAATTTACAACCAGCTATAACTTATCAGCTATAACACAGATGCACGATTATTATAGCTTCTCGCATAGCTATATATATGCGCGTGTATATGTGAATGATACTTTCACAGATGATTGCCTACTTTTGGGAGTATCTCAGATAAGATATATGCATGTACGTAGCCTACGTAAAGCACTTTTTGTAAACAAATTTTGAACTCTCAATTTTATAGGAGTTATATTCATAGAAAGGATTCCGTATTATTGAGCAATATTCAAGACGACTTCTGACCAAGGATATATAAAGTGCCTTCAACATCATAGGGTCCTTAAAGTCACTGGTGTTACGACTACTGAAGCCAACCACTGCAACAAATTTTGAAACAACGAAGTCAATGTGACTAGAAAAAGAGAGTTTGGAGTCAAAAATTACACTCAAGTCTTTATTCTCTTGACAACGATTAAGAAATTTAGTATTTAGTTTGCAGATAAAGTATGTGGCAGTTGTCTTTTTGGATTAAGACACAACACAGCATTTGTTTGAGTTTAAATATAAATTATTGTCTGCGCACCATCCGGCAAAAGAGTCCAGATCAGAGCCGTTAGAAATAGTTTGACAAATAAATAATATTTTTTGTGAAATATATAGTTTTAGTGTTTTATTTCAATCATTAAAGGTGAGGAGTGATGGGAAAACATATTGAGTAAAAAGTGCTAAGTCAGGAGAAAAATTTTCTTATGTGTGCGGAAATTGTGCTAAATGATAAAATAGCTGCTGGGTTGGCATACATGATTTTTATTTATCTTTTTCAAAGCTTCCACACTCAAAGGCATTTCAATGTATCTTCATTCACAGTTTTGAAAAAAGAAGGTTATTTCAAAAGTTATTCATTTTTTTTCGTCTTGTGTAAATTCGTAAAAGTTGACTTAGCATTTTCACATTAGCTAACGATGTATTACTCGTATGCCCTCTCATTGTTGCCTTCAATACATATGTATGTGTGTATATGACTGAGTTACATTCGTCGTTATTGCAGTGTACACGTATGTGTGTCTGTTTTCTCTTTCTTCTCCGCTCTTAGCTTTGTTATGTTTGGCCGCTTACTTTGCTGTTGTTTTGTATTTATTTACTGGAAGTATAGAAACTTATGGAAGCTGCTCAAATTCTTCACAGTGTAATAAGATTGTCACGAATGTCGAAATTGTAAATCCTTAAAGGAGAAGAAATAGACTTACCAATAAGTATAACGAAGTGATCAGGATGACGAGCTGAGTTAATTTAGCCAAGTTCGTCTGTCCCTATGTCCCTCTGTCTGTCTGTTTGAACGTAAACTAGTCCCTCAATTTTTGCGATATAATGAAGCGGTGAGCTGGTATATTTGAGTGTCCTATTGATCATTGATCGTAACCGAGCGGATCGGACCGCTAAAGCATATATCTCATATTTGTCATTTATTCCTCACTTTCCCACGATGATTACATATAAAGCATACATTGTTTTCTTAAAAAATTTTCAAGCTCAGTAGTATTAATATATGCCCCATACAACCGATTGTTCATATAAGAAATTCAACATAATTCCTTTCTGACTTTAATCACTAGAAGCTTCAAATTTTCTCAGGTGCTCACAAATATGGCATATGTTATTTCCTTGAAAAATCGTTACGATCGGTCATATATATATTATATATCCCATACAAATGATTGGTCAGATTTTAAGAATTTTGAAATTTCAACACGTTAATGTAAGGCATGAGGTCTTCGGCACAGCCAAAGATAGTCCCGTCCTTACTTGTTTAATTTTTTTTACTTTTTCGTGTATCATTCACAATAGCTAGATATTTCTAGCCATGTCTGCATAAGTGTTTACGTGGGCGAACGTAAGTACTCATGTAATTGGATACTTTAAGAATTGACATATGCTCAACAAAAATTGAATAAATTGTCAACTAAATCATACAAAATTACAATTCAAATACCAATAAAGGCAAATCATGCAACAGATGCCAAACATGATTTGAAGTCAGCTAATTTTCAGCCCACTCAGTTACTAAAGTCAAAATTGGTAGAACGAAAAAATATTTAAAAAAAAATACAAGAAATGCATGAATGGATAAATGATGCGGATGGCATTAAAATTATTTAAACAAATATATGTTAAAAAATAAATGATGTAATATGTATTAATGTGCTACAAAATACAAATAAATAGACAAGAAGCCAATTTTTTTACTAGTCCCCTTGGAATCACTTAATAGTAGGTTTCTTTACTTAGTTATGGTGACATACCTGCCAGTTGGACTAAGGAACCGGATTCATAAGGTTCAGCAATTCTTACAGCAGTCTCAAAGAAGTTTTTTTTAATTTTCTTTTTATTTACTAAAAAGGAACGTCAGGAAGGACAAGGCGACAGCTGTTTCGGTACCCTTTATAACTTGTTAATCTCTTCAAAGGCTTTTCTGCGGGAGTGCGAATTGAACCTACACTCCTGCGATGGTTGAACTGTTGAAAAACACATTCAGCCAAAGCTATGCCTTTGTTGTTGTGCAACTTCTCACAATCGCCTTCTTTTGCGTAGATTTATTCTTTAGACAGTCATAATTTGTATGTTTGCTTGGACCAAAGCGCCGCTTGCTGTTGGCGGTTAATTTTATGGCCTGGTTTTGCTCTATTCTATTTATAACAAGTAAGGAAGGCTAAGTTCGGGTGTAACCGAACATTACATACTCAGTTGAGAGCTATGGAGACAAAGTAAGGGAAAATCACCATGTAGGAAAATGAACCTAGGGTAACCCTGGAATGTGTTTGTATGACATGTGTATCAATGGAAGGTATTAAGAGTATTTTAAGAGGGCCATAGTTCTATAGGTGGACGCCATTTAGGGATGTCGCCATAAAAGTGGACCAGAGCTGACTCCAAAATTTGTTTGTACGATATGGAAATCAAATGAAAGGTGTTAATGAGTATTTTAAAAGGGAGTGGGCCTTAGTTCTAAATATGGACGCCTTTTCGAGATATCCCATAAAGGTGGATCGGGCTGACTCTAGAATTTGTTTGTACGATATGGGTATCAAACGAAAGGTCTTAATGAGTATTTTAAAAGGAAGTGGGACTTAGTTCTATGGGTGGATGCCTTTTCGAGTTATCGCCATAAAGGTGGACCAGGGGTGACTCTAGAATTTGTTTGTACGATATGGGTATCAAACGAAAGGTGCTAATGAGTATTTTAAAAGGGAGTGGGCCTTATTCTATAGGTGGACACCTTTTCGAGATATCGCCATAAAGGTGGACCAGGGGTGCCTCTATAATGAGTTTGTACGATATGGGTATCAAATTAAAGGTATTAATGAGGGTTTTAAAAGGGAGTGGTGTTAGTTGTATATGTGAAGGCGTTTTCGAGATATCGAACAAAATGTGGACCAGGGCGACCCAGACCATCATCTATCGGGTACCGCTAATTTATTTATATATTTAATAGCAATGCGGCCACCGTGGGGTGATGGCAGCGTGCTCCGCCTACCACACCGTATGCCCTGGGTTCACACCCCGGGTAAAGCAACATCAAAATTTTATAAATAAGGTTTTTAAATTAGAAGAACATTTTTCTAAGCGGGGTCGCCCCTCGGCAGTTCTTGGCAAGCGCTCCGTGTGTATTTCTACCATGAAAAGCTTTCAGTGAAAACTCATCTGCCTTGCAGATACCGTTCGGAGTCGGCATAAAACATGTAGGTCCCGTCCGGCCAATTTGTAGGGAAAATCAAGAGGAGCACGACGAAAATTGGAAGAGAAGCTTTGCCTTAGATCTCTTCGGAGGTTATCTCGGCTTACATTTATTTATTTATTTATTTTTTAATAGCATGAACAGTATTCCTGCCAAGATTCCAAGGGCTTTTGATTTCGCCCTGCAGAACTTTATCATTCTCTTCTACTTAATATGGTAGGTGCCACACCCATTTTACAAAGTTTTTTTCTAAAGTTACATTTTGCGTCAATAAACCAATCCAATTACCACGTTTCATCCCTTTTTTCGTATTTGGTATAGAATTATTGCATTTTTTTCATTTTTCGTAATTTTCGATATAGAAAAAGTGGGCGTGGTCATAGTCGGATTTCAGCCATTTTTTACACCAATACAAAGTGAGTTCAGATGAGTACGTGAACTTAGTTTAGTAAAGATATATCGATTTTCGCTCAATTTATCGTGTTAGCGGCCGAGCGGAAGGACAGACGGTCGACTGTGTATAAAAACTGGGCGTGGCTTCAACCGATTTCGCCATTTCAGTTGAGCAAGCTCACATAGTATATTAACTTTGATTGGATACGGTTGGTTGTACAGGTATAAAGAATCGAGATAGATATAGACTTCCATATATCAAATCATCAGTATCGAAAAAAATTCGATTGAGCCATGTCCGTCCGTCCGTCCGTCCTCGTTCCGTTAACACGATAACTGAGTAAATTTTGAGGTATCTTGATGAAATTTGGTATGTAGGTTCCTGGGCACTCATCTCAGATCGCTATTTTAAATGAACGATATCGTACTATAACCACTTTTTCGATATCGAAATTTCGAAAAATAGAAAAAGTGCGATAATTCATTACCAAATGCGGATAAAGGGATGACACCTGTAGGTGAGTTTAACTTATGATGCAGAATAGAAAACTAGTAAAATTTTTGGACAACGGGAGTGGCACCGCCCACTTTTAAAGAAGGTAATTTAGAAGTTTTGCAAGCTGTAATTTGGCAGTCGTTGAAGATATCATGATTCAATTTGGCAGAACGTTACTCTTATTACTGTATGTATGCTTACAAAAATTAACAAAATCGGAGGACACCACGCCCACTTATTTTAAGTCAATTTTAAAAGAAAGTTAATATCTATACAGTATATAAATAAATTATGTCACATTCAACTCCAGTAATGGTATGGTGCAACAAAATATAAAATAAAAGAAATTTTCAAAATGGCGTGGCTCCATCCTTTTTTCATTTAATTTGTCTAGGATACTTTTAATGCCATATGTCAACAAAAATTACCAATCCTTGTGGTAGGGGCATAGCTTCTATGACATAACTGTTTTCTGTGAAAAGAGCAATCGGTTGAAGCCGCGCCCAGTTTTTATACAAAGTCGACCGTCTGTCCTTGCGCTCGGCCGTTAACAGATAACTTGAGCAAAAATCGATATATCTTTACTATCAAAGTTTCACGTACTTATCTGAACTCACTTTATATTGGTGATGACCGAAATCCGACTAACCACGCCCATCT
>JARSSU010001949.1:0-14094 GCA_029619165.1 Eurosta solidaginis
ATGTTTTCGGTATCCGTTCAGGATCCCGTCGGAATAATTGCGGGACTTTTTCGGGATCATTTGGGGTTCCTTCCGGCATCATTTCTGGATGGTTTTTTGGGATTCGTCCGGCATCCCGTCGGTGTCATTTCGGGACTTTTTCTCAACTAATATGGAATTATTTGCGGGCCCTTTCGGAATCATTTCTAGATAGTTATGGGGATCCGTTCGGGATCCCATCAGGGTCTTTTCGGAACTATTAGGAGATCATTTGAGGACCTTTCCGGCATCATTTCTGGATAGTTTTCGGGATCCTTTCGGGGTGCCGTCAGGGTCATTTCGGGACTTTTTCGGGATCATTTAAGGATGGCTTTCAGGATTCGTCCGGGAACCCGTCAGGGTAATTTCTGGACTTTTCCGAGACTATTTCGGGATCATTTTGGGACCTTCCCAGATCATTTCTGGATGGATTTCGGGATCAGTCCGGGATGCCGTCAGGGTCATTTTGGGACTATTAGGTGATCATTTGAGGACCTTTCTGGCATCATTTCCGGATGGCTTTTCGGGATCCGTTCGGGATCATTTCGGGACTATTAGGGGATAATTTGAAGACCTTTCCGGCATCATTTCTGTATAGTTTTCCGTGATCCGTCGGGGATCTCGACGGGGTCATTTCGGATGTTTTAGGGATCCGTTCGGGATCCCGACGGGGTAATTTTGGGACTATTTCGGGATCATTTTGCGGTACCTACCGGCATCATTTCTAGATGGTTTTTCGGTATCCGTCGGGGATCCCGTCTTGGCCATTTCAGGACTTTTTCTCTAATAATACGGGATTATATGCGGACCCTTTCGGCATCGTTACTGGATGGTTTTCGGGATCCGTCCGGGATCCGCGCGGGATCATTTCGGGACTCTTAGGGGATCATTTGAGGACTTCTGCGGCATCATTTCTGCATAGTTTCCTTGATCCGTGGGGGCTCTCGACGGGGTAATTTCGGGACTATTTCCGGATCATTTGGGTACCTACCGGCATCACATCTGGATGGTTTTTGGTATTCGTCCGGGATCCCGTCGCAATCATTTCGGGACTTTCCGGGATCATTTGGGGTACCTACCGGCATCATTACTGGATGGTTTTCGGTATCCGTCCGGGATCCCTTTGGGGTCATTTCGGGACTTTTTCGGGATTTTTTGGTCCCTTCCGGCATCATTTATGGATGGTTTTCGGTATCCGTCCGGGATCCCGCCAGGGTCATTTTCGGAACTTTTTCGGGATCATTTGAGGTACATACCGGCATCATTACTGGATGGTTTTCGGGATCCCTTCGTTGTCATTTCGGGACTTTTTCGGGATTTTTTGGGGTCCCTTCCGGCATCATTTCTGGATGGTTTTCGGGATACCGTCGGGTTAATTTCAGGGCATCATTTCTGGATGGTTTTAGAGATCCGTCCGGGATCCCGACGGGGTCATTTTGGGACTATTTCGGGAACATTTTGGAGTACCTACCGGCATCATTACTGGATGGTTTTCGGTATCCGTCCGGGATCCCTTCGGGGTCATTTCGGGACTTTTTCGGGATTTTTTGGGGTCCCTTCCGGCATCATTTCTGGATGGTTTTTCGGTATCCGTCCGGGATCCCGCCGGGGTCAATTCGGGAATTTTTGGGGTCCCTTCCGGCGTCATTTCTGTGAGGTTTTGTGGATACCGTCGGGGTAATTTCAGGATTTCTTCGAGATCATTTGGGGTCCCTTCCGGCATCATTGCTTGATGGTTTTAGGGATCCCTTCGGGATCCCGTTGGGGTAATTTCGGGACTATTTCGGGATCATTTGGTGCACCTTCCAGCATCATTTATACATGGTTTTCGGGATCCGTCCGTTATCCCGTCGGGGTAATTTCGGGACTTTTTCTCGAATAATACGGATATTTAGGAACCATTTCGACATCATTTCTGGATGATTTTCGGAATACGTCAGGGATCCCGTGAGGTCATATCGGGACTATTAGGGGATCGGTATCCGTCCTGGATCCCGTCGGGGTAATTTCGCGACTTTTTCGGGATTATTTGGGGTCCCTTCCGGCATCATTTCTGGATCGTTTTCGAGATTCGTCCGGGGGCCCGTCGGGGTCATTTTAGGACTTTTTCCGGATCATTTGGGGTACCTTCCGGCATCATTTCTATATGGTTTTCGGGATTCCGTCGTGGTCATTTCGGGACTTTTTCGGGATAATTTGGGGTATTTTTCGGCATTATTTCTACATGGTTTTCGGGATGCGTCCCGGGATCCCAGCAGGGTAATTTCGGGACTATTAGGGAATCATTTTGGGACCTTTCCGGCATCGTTTTTTGGATAGTTTTCGCGATCCGTTCGGGATCCCGTAGGGGTCATTTCGGGACTATTTCGGGATAATTTTTGGGGTACCTTCCGGCATCATCTCTAGATAGTTTTTCTGGATCCCGTCGTGGTCACTTCGGGACTTTTTATCGACTGATACGGGGGCTCAAATGGGGACCCTTTCGGCATAGTCGGCGGGATCCGGCCGGGATCCCGTCAGGGTCATTTCGGGACCATTAACTTTATAAGCAGGCTAACGTGATAGCACATATATTTTATTTTCTCCTTGCGGACGGGGCCGCGGTAAAAGCCTAGTCCTATTCTAATATATATTATAAATGGCAAAGTGTGGATGTTTAGATGTTTGGATGTTTGGATGTTTGTCCAGACGTTTGTCTTTGTGACTCAATCACGCAAGAACGGCTGGACCGATTTGGATGAAATTTTGCATACATATAGCCCAATAGTCTAGAAGGATCTACTAGCTATACATTTTTCAAAAAGGGCGTGGTCTCCCGCCCCCTAGGAACAGTTATAATTTAATTATTATATTTTTTTCGTTTTTTGCGACTGCATCACGCCAGAATGGCTACACCGGATTTTGATGAAATTTGGGACACAGACAGTAGTCTACTAGCGAAATTTTTTCGAACATGAAAGAGGGGTGGGGATCCCACGACCCTTCGAGCGATTATTTTTTAATAATTTTTACACATTATAACTTTACGTATACTGGCCTTCACCAATATCACAGACTCAGGGGGTCAAATAAGTCGAGGGCTTACAAAGTAAGCAGTGACACCCTCCGCCCGCCCCCCTTTATCTCCCCCTCTGGTGTAAAATCTATAAATTGTTATAACTCAACATAAATTTTCTCCTAAATCAATAGTTTTTGGTATCTGGTACATACAGATCGAGATCTAGACAATTTTGGAGGAACGATCAGTGATCCTCTCCTCTACTCCGCCATCCGCCCTCCATCAATTGTTTTATTAGCACGCTTTTACTAGCTTTACCTGTATGTTTTCTATGTAACTTTTTATTCGCTCCAATGCGCCTGCTGCCTTATTAACATGGTTTTATAATTAGCTTCACCTTATTTGTAATCCCGTAAGGGTCATATCGAGACCCTTCCGGGATCATTTTCTGGATGGTTTTTCGGGATCGGTACGGGATTACGCCGGGGTAATTTCGGGACTTTTTCGGGACTATTTCGGGATCATTTTGGGACCCTTCCGGGATCATTTCTGTATAGTTTTCGGGATCCGTCCGGGATCCCGTCGGGGTTATTTTAGGACATTTTCGGGACTATTCCGGAATCATTCGGGGACTATTGCGCGATCATTTGGGGACCCTTCCGGCATCATTTCTGGATGGTTTTCGGGATCCGTCCGGGATCCCGTCGGGGTACTTTCGGGATCATTTGCGTACCTTCGGAGATAATTCTTGATGGTTTCCGGGATCATTACGGGACTTTTTCGGGGTTATTTTGGGTCCCTTTAGGCATCATTTCTGGATGGTCCTCGGGATTCGTCCGGCATCCCGTCGGGGTCATTTCGGGACTTTTTCGCGACTAATACGGGATCATCGGCATCATTTCTGGATGGTTTTCGGGATCCGTCCGGGATCCGTCGGGGTCATTTCGGACTTTTTCGCGACTAATACGGGATCATTTGGGTACCTTTCGGCATCATTTCTGATGGTTTTCGGGATCCGTCCGGGATCCCGTCGGGGTCATTTCGGACTTTTTCGCGACTAATACCGGATCATTTGGGAGCCCTTTCGGCATCATTTCTGGATAGTTTTCGGGATCCGTTCGGGATCCCGTCAGGGTCATTTTCGGACTATTTGGAGATCATTTGGGGACCTTTCCGGCATCATTTCTGGATAGTTTTCGGGATCCGTTCGGGATCCCGTCAGGGGTCATTTCGGGACTTTTCGGCGATCATTTTGAGATTGGTTTTCAGGATTCGTCCGGGATCCCGTCAGGGTCATTTCGGGACTTTTCGGACTATTTCGGGATCATTTGGGGACCTTTCGGCATCATTTCTGGATAGTTTCGGGATCTGTCCGGGATCCGTCAGGGTCATTTCGGGACTATTAGTGGGATCATTTGAGGACCTTTCCGGCATCATTTCTGCATAGTTTTCGGTATCCGTTCCGGATCCCGTCGGGATCATTTGCGGGACTTTTTCGGGGATCATTTGGGGTCCTACCGGGATCACATCTGGATGGTTTTGGTATTCGTCCGGGATCCCGTCGCATCATTTCGGGACTTTTCCGGGATCATTTGGGGTACCTCGGCATTATTCTGGATGGTTTTCGGTATCCGTCGGGATCCTTTGGGTCATTTCGGGACTTTTTCGGGATTTTGGTGCCCTTCCGGCATCATTTCTGGATGGTTTTCGGGATCCGTCAGGAATCCCGTCGGGGCCACTCCTGTACTTTTTCGGGACTAATACGGGATGATTTGGCGAGCCTTTCGGTATCATTTCTGGATGGTTTTCGGGATCTGTACGGGAACCCATAAGGGTAATTTCGGGACTTTTTCGGGACTATTTCTGAATCATTTGGGACCCCTCCTGGTTAATTTCTGGATGATTTTCGGGATCTGTCCTGGAATTTTGGTATCATCTTGGGACCCTTCCGGGATCATTTTAGGTCTCTTCGCAACCGGTACTTCAGCACACATGCCTTTTTAAATTATGAGCTTTTATGGCCGTGGATTTGCTGCTAATTATTCGTAATTAAAATTGGGTATGTTTTATCTTCAATCTAACACAGCTTTTTCGTTCTATAATCGTGTAAGGAACTGTTATAACTATAATTACACTTTTTGTAATATTTTAACCAACTAAATACCCGAAAAAGCAACACTATTTTCGTCTAAAAAATTCTCTTTGGTTTTAGCTAATTGTAGTTTCACTCCTTTGTTCTATGAGTAGTAATTCTTTCACCCCTTTCATATCAGTTAATTTAATTTAAAAACAAAATGTATTTTTTTAATTCGAAAAAACTGTATTGTACTATTCATGAAAGCGTGCCTTTCAGCTTATCTTCTCATTTAGTTCTTTTTTTTTACTAAATTACAAAAATAAAATACATTAGACAAAAATAATTTTTAAACAGATAACTTGATAAGCAGGCTAACGTGAATAGCACATATATTTTATTTTCTCCTTGCGGACGGGGCCGCGGGTAAAGGCTAGTCTATATCTAATATATATTATAAATGGGAAAGTTTGGATGTTAAGATGTTTGGATGTTTGATGTTTAGATGTTTGGATGTTTGGATGTTTGGATGTTTGGATGTTTGGATGTTTGTCCAGACGTTTGTCTTTGTGACTCAATAACGCAAGAACGGCTGGACCGATTTGGATGAAATTTTGCACACATATAGCCAATAGTCTAGAAGGATCTACTAGCTATATATTTTTCAAAAGGGGCGTGGTCCCCGCCCCCTAGGAACAGTTATAATTTAATTATTATATTTTTTCGTCTTTGCGACTGAATCACGCCAGAATGGCTACACGGATTTTGATGAAATTTGGGACACAGACAGTAGTCTACTAGCGAAATTTTTTTCGAACATGGAAAGAGGGGTGGGGGTCCCACGACCCTTCGAGAAATTATTTTTCATAATTTTTACACATTATAACTTTACGTATACTGGCCTTCACCAATATCACAGACTCAAGGGGTCAAATAAGTCGAGGGCTTACAAAGTAAGCAGTGACACCCTCCGCCCGCCCCCCTTTATCTCCCCCTCTGGTGTAAAATCCATAAATTGTTATAACTCAATCTAAATTTTCTCCTAAATCAATAGTTTTTGGTATCTGGTACATACAGAACGAGATCTAGACAATTTTGGAGGAACGATCAGTGGTCCTCTCCTCTACTCCCGCCATCCGCCCTCCATCAATTGTTTTTATTAGCACGCTTTTATTAGCTTTACCTGTATGTTTCTATCTAACTTTTTATTCGCTCCAATGCGCCTGCTGCCTTATTAACATGGTTTTATAATTAGCTTCACCTTATTTGTAATCCCGTAAGGGTCATATCGAGACCCTTCCGGGATCATTTCTGGATGGTTTTCGGGATCGGTCCGGGATTACGCCGGGGTAATTTCGGGACTTTTTCGGGACTATTTCGGGATCATTTTGGGACCCTTCCGGGATCATTTCTGTATAGTTTACGGGATCCGTCCGGGATCCCGTCGGGGTTATTTTGGAATATTTTCGGGACTATTCCGGAATCATTTCGGGACTATTTCGCGATCATTTGGGGACCCTTCCGGCATCATTTCTGGATGGTTTTCGGGATCCGTGCGGGATCTCGTCGGGGTCATATGGGGACTTTTTCGGGATCATTTGAGGGCTCTTCCGGCATCATTTCTGGATGGTTTTCGGGATCCGTCCAGGATATCGTCGGGGTCATTTGGGGACTTTTTCGGGATCATTTGGGGGCTCTTCCGGCATCATTTCTGGATAATTTTCGGTATCCGTCCGGGATGCCGACGAGGTCATTTGGGGACTTTTTCGGGATCATTTGGGATACCTACCGGCATCATTTCTGGATGGTTTTTGGGATTCGTCCGGGATCCCGTCGGGGTCATTTCGGGACTTTTTCTCGACTAATACGGGATCATTTGCGGACCCTTTCGGCATCATTTCTGGATAGTTGTCGGGATCCGTTCGGGATCCCGTCACGGTCATTTCGGAACTATTAGGGGATCATTTGAGGACCTTTCCGGCATCATTTCTGGATAGTTTTTGGTATCCTTTCGGGATCCCGTCAGGGTCATTTCGGGGCTTTTTCGGGATCATTTAAGGATGGCTTTCAGGATTCGTCCGGGAACCCGTCAGGGTAATTTCTGGACTTTTCCGAGACTATTTCGGGATCATTTTGGGACCTTCCCAAGATCATTTCTGGATGGATTTCGGGATTTGTCCGGGATCCCTCAGGGTCATTTTGGGACTATTAGGTGAGCATTTGAGGACCGTTCCGGCATCACTTCTGGATGGTTTTCGGTATCCGTTCAGATTCCCGTCGGAATAATTGCGGGACTTTTTCGGGATCATTGGGGTCCCTTCCAAAATCATTTCTGGATGGTTTTTGGGATTCGTCCGGCATCCCGTCGGGGTCATTTCGGGACTTTTTCTCGACTAATACGGGATCATTTGCGGGCCCTTTCGGTATCATTTCTGGATAGTTGTCGGGATCCGTTCGGGATCCCGTCAGGGTCTTTTCGGAACTATTGGGAGATCATTTGAGGACCTTTCCGGCATCATTTCTGGTTAGTCTTCGGGATCCTTTCCGGGTCCCATCAGGGTCATTTCGGGACTTTTTCGGCATCATTTAAGATTGGTTTTCAGGATTCGTCCGGTATCCGTCAGGGTAATTTCTGGACTTTTCCCAGACTATTTCGGGATAATTTTGGGACCCTCCCAAGATCATTTCTGGATGGATTTCGGGATCTGTCCGGGATGCCGTCAGGGTCATTTTGGGACTATTAGGTGATCATTTGAGGACCTTTTCGGCATCACTTCTGGATGGTTTTCGGTATCCGATCAGGATCCCCTCGGAATCATTGCGGGACTTTTTCGGGATCATTTGGGGTCCCTCCCAAGATCATTTCTGGATGGATTTCGGGATCTGTCCGGGATCCCGTCAGGGTCATTTCGGGGTGCGTTTCTAGATCCCGTCAGCGTCATTTCGGGACTTCTCGGCATATCGATCATTTCTGGATGGTTTATGGGATCCATCCAGACCCCTTAAGGGTCATTTCGGGACTATTAGGTGATCATTGAGGACCTTTCCGGCATCACTTCTGGATGATTTTCGGTATCCGTTCGGGATCCCGTCGGAATCAATGCGGGACTTTTACGGAATCATTTGGGATTCCTTCCGCCATCATTTCTGGATGGTTTTCGGATTTGTCCGGGATCCCGTCGGGGTTATTCGGGACCTTTTCGGGGCTAATACGGGATCATTTGGGGATCCTCTAGGGGTCGTTTCGTGACTTTTTCTGTATTATTTCGGGATCATTTTGGGACCCTTTCGGCATAATTTCTTGATGGTTTGCCGGATCCTCAGGGTCATTCGGGACCATTTTGGGATCATTTGGGGACCCTTCCGAGATCATTTCTGGATCCGTCCGGGATGCCGTAGGAGCCATTTCGGGATTTTTTGTTACTTTTCCGGGATAGCTTTTGCACCCTTCCGGGATCATTTCTGGATCTGTGCGGGATCCCATCTGGGTCAATTCCGGACTATTTCGGGATCATTTTGGAATCCTTCCGGAATCATTTTCTGTATGGTTTTCGCGATCCATCGTGGATCCCCTCGGAGCCATTTCGGAACTTTTTCTGGAGTTAGTCGGGATAATTTAGGGACCTTTCCGTCGGGACTATTTCGGGATCAATTTGGTACCCTTCAGGGCATCATTTCTGTGTGGTTATATGGATAAGTCTAGAATCGTGTCGTTGTCATTTCGGGTTTTTTTGGGACTACTTCGGGAACTTTTGGAAACACTTCCGGGGCGTTTCTGGATGGTTTCGGGATCCGTCCGCGATAGCGTCGGGGTCATTTCGTGGCTTTTTCTGGATAATTTCGTTATCATTTTGGGATCCTATCAGGTTATCAGCTCATAAGTTCTTTTTTTACTCAATTACAAAAATAAAATGCATTAGACAGAAAAAAAATTTTAAACAGATAACTTTATAAGCAGGCTAACGTGAATAGCCCACATATTTCATTTTCTCCTTGCGGACGGGGCCGCGGGTAAAGGCTAGTATATTATAAATGGCAAAGTTTGGATGTTTGGATGTTTGTCCAGACGTTTGTCTTTGTGACTCAATCACGCAAGAACGGCTAGACCGATTTGGATGAAATTTTGCACACATATAGCCAATAGTCTAGAAGGATCTACTAGCTATATATTTTTCAAAAGGGGCGTGATCCCCGCCCCCTAGGAACAGTTATAATTTAGTTATTATATTTTTTCGTCTTTGCGACTGAATCACGCCAGAATGGCTACACGGATTTTGATGAAATTTGGGACACAGACAATAGTCTACTAGCGAAATTTTTTCGAACATGGAAAGAGGGCGTGGGGTCTCACGACCCCTTCGAGCAATTACTTTTTAATAATTTTTACACATTATAACTTTACGTATACTGGCCTTCACCAATATCACAGACTCAAAGGGGTCAAATATGTCGAGGGCTTACAAAGTAAGCAGTGACACCCTTCGCCCACCCCCCATTATCACCCCCTCTGGTTGTAAAATCTATAAATTGTTATAACTCAATATAACTTTTTCTCCTAAATCAATAGTTTTGGTATCTGGCACATACAGATCGAGATCTAGACAATTTTGCAGAGAACGATCAGTGGTCCTCTCCTTCTACTCCCGCCATCCGCCCTCCTTTAATTGTTTTTATTAGCACGCTTTTATTAGCTTTATACCTGTATGTTTCTATTAACTTTTCATTCGCTCCAATGCGCCTGCTGCCTTATTAACATGGTTTTATAATTAGCTCACCTTATTGTAATCCCGTCATATCGAGACCCTTCGGGAGCATTTCTGGATGGTTTTCGGGATCGCCCGGATCCGCTGGGGGTAATTTCGGGACTTTTTCGTGACTATTTCGGGATCATTTTGGGACCCTTCCGGGATCATTTCTGTATAGTTTTCGGGATCCTTCCGGGATCCCGTCGGGGTTATTTTGGGACATTTTCGGGACTATTCCGGAATCATTTCGGGACTATTCCGCGATCATTTGCGGACCCTTCCGGCATCATTTCTGGATGGTTTTCGGGATCCGTCCGGGATATCGTCGGGGGCATTCCGGGACTTTTTCGGGATCATTTTGGGGCTCTTCCGGCATCATTTCTGGTGGTTTTCGGGATCCGTCCGGGAACCCGTCGGGGTCATTTCGGGACTTTTTCGCGACTAATACGGGATCATTTGGGAACCCTTTCGGCATCATTTTTGGATGGTTTCGGGATCCGTCCGGGATCTCGTCGGGGTCATTTGGGGACTTTTCGGGATCATTTGGGGGCTCTTCGGCATCATTTCTGGATGGTTTTCGGGATCCGTCCGGGATCTCGTCGGGGTCATTCGGGGTCTTTTCGGGATCATTTGGGGCTCTTCCGGCATCATTTCTGGTTGGTTTTCGGGATCCGTCCGGAATCCCGTCGGGGTCATTTCGGAACTTTTTCGCGACTAATACGGGATCATTTGGGACCCTTTCGGCATCATTTCTGGATGTTTCGGGATCCGTCCGGGATCCCGTCGGGGTCATTTCGGACTTTTTTTCGACTAGTACGGGATCATTTGCGGACCCTTTCGGCATCATTTCTGGATAGTTTGTCGGGATCCGTTCGGGATCCCGTCACGGTCATTTCGGGACTATTAGGGGATAATTTTAGGACCTTCCGGAATCATTTCTGGATAGTTTTCGGAATCCTTTCGGGATCCCTTCAGGGTCATTTCGGGACTTTTTAAGGATGGCTTTCAGGATTCGGCCGGGATCCGTCAGGGTAATTTCTGGACTTTTCCGAGACTATTTCGGGATAATTTTGGGACCTTCCCAAGATCATTTCTGGATGGATTTCGTGATCTGTCCGGGATGCCGTCATGGTATTTTGGGACTATTATGTGATCATTTGAGGACCTTTCCGGCATCACTTCTGGATGGTTTTCGGTATCCGTTCAGGATCCCGTCGGAATAATTGCGGGACTTTTTCGGGATCATTTGGGGTTCCTTCCGGCATCATTTCTGGATGGTTTTTGGGATTCGTCCGGCATCCCGTCGGGGTCATTTCGGGACTTTTTCTCGACTAATACGGGATCATTTTCGGGCGCTTTCGGTATCATTTCTGGATAGTTGTCGGGATCCGTTCGGGATCCCGTCAGGGTCTTTTCGGAACTATTAGGAGATAATTGAGGACCTTTCCGGCATCATTTCTGGATAGTTTTCGGGATACTTCGGGGTCCCATCTGGTCATTTCGGGACTTTTTCGGCATCATTTAAGATTTGTTTTCAGGATTCGTCCGGGATCCCGTCAGGTATTCTGGAATTTTCCGGACTATTTCGGGATCATTTGGGACCTTCCCAAAATCATTTCTGGATGGATTTTGGGATCTGTCCGGGATGCCGTCAGGGTCATTTTGGTACTATTAGGTGATCATTTGAGGCCCTTTCCGGCATCACTTCTGGATGTTTTCGGTATCCGTTCAGGATCCCGTCGGACTAATTGCGGGACTTTTTCGGGATAATTTGGGGTCCCTTCCGGAATCATTTCTGGATGGTTTGATGGATCTGTCCGGGATCCGTCAGGGTTATTTGGGGATGCGTTTCGAGATCCCGTCAGGGTCATTTCGGGACTTCTTCGGGACTATATCAGGATCATTTCTGGATGGTTTACGGGATCCGTCCAGGACCCCTTCAGGGTCATTTCGGGACTATTAGGTGATCATTTGAGACCTTTCCGGCATCACTTCTGGATGATTTTCGGTATCCGTTCTGGATCCCGTCGGAATCATTGCGGGACACTTTCGGAATCAGTTGGGATCCTTCCCAAGATCATTTCTGGATGGTTTCGGGATTTGTCCGGGATCCCGTCATGGTATTTTGGGGACTATTATGTGATCATTTGAGGACCTTTCCGGCATCACTTCTGGATGGTTTTCGGTATCCGTTCAGGATCCCGTCGGAATAATTGCGGGACTTTTTCGGGATCATTGGGGTTCCTTCCGCATCATTTCGGATGGTTTTGGGATTCGTCCGCATCCCGCCGGGGTCATTTCGGGACTTTTTCTCTACTAATACGGGATCATTTTCGGGCGCTTTCGGTATCATTTCTGGATAGTTGTCGGGATCCGTTCGGGATCCCGTCAGGTCTTTTCGGAACTATTAGGAGATCATTTTCCGGCATCATTTCTGGATAGTTTTCGGGATACTTTCGGGGTCCCATCAGGGTCATTTCGGGACTTTTTCGGCATCATTTCAGGATTCGGTCCGGGATCCCGTCAGGGTAAGTTCTGGACTTTTCCGAGACTATTTGGGGATCATTTTGGACCCTCCCAAGTTGATTTCTGGATGGATTTCGGGATCTGTCCGGGATCCCGTCAGGGCATCAGGGTGAGGACCTTCCGGCATCACTTCTGGATGGTTTTCGGTATCCGTTCGGGATCCCGTCGGAATCATTGCGGGACACTTTCGGAATCATTTGAGATCCCTTCCGGCATCATTTCTGGATGGTTTTCGGGATTTGTCCGGGATCCCGTCTGGGTTATTTCGGGAGATTTCGGGGCTAATACGGGTCATTTGGGGATCCTCTAGGGTCGTTTCGTGACTTTTTCTGTATTATTTCGAGATCATTTGGGGACCCTTCCGGCATAATTCTAACTGATTTAAGTAAGCGGATAGCATCACCGCCTGGAAGATACATTCCCCTCTTCGTGATCAAAAACAGCGAACTTTTACTAGGTTTGATAACTAATTCGCATGATTTGGACCTAATATCGGTACCCCTATAATACGTCCCTATGTTTGTGTGCTCAGAAACTGTATCCACCATCGCCTAGAACCTGTAGACTTGACCTTAAAACAGTCGTATTGAGATGCCGAAAGCTGATTTCAAGTAATCCAGTTCCTAAACTAAATACAAGTTAGGCATTACAGCGTTTTTGAATGTAAAAAGGACATACTGATTGGTTTAAACTTTAAAATGTTTGAGAGAGTCATGACATTTGGCTTGTTTGGGAGTCAACCAGCTTCGGAAATTCTCTTAGAAATTTTAAATTATCATAATATGATTCCACTCGCCCTCGAAGACTGTGGGCGGTGAACAAATTAGTGTCTCCCCAAGGATGATCGATGGCACACCGCCTTAGTGAGTCAATTTTAACATTAGTAAGAAGAAAATTTAGGTCGGTGATATTTACATTTAGCAATCGAAATGTCGACAATGACAGCGGTGGATAATATTTTAAGTTTTTGCTGCTTTTAAAAGTCTTGGATAATATTTTAAATGAACAGATTAAAACATTAGTCATGCATTTAAATTTCAGACATTTTTTTAAATTCCACTTAATTATTATTGATGTACTTGTGCTGCTACACCTACTTTGGGAACACCTTTCTATAACAGCTTTCACTACCTCATATGCAAATTTTAAAAACAACTGCAAGCGATTTGTCGTTTAAATGGGTATGTATGCGTGTGTGAATTGATGAACAATGCACGTGTAATGAAAACCACAGATTCTGACAGCATGCAATCAACCGACGATTTTAAAATAGTAATCTCCTTCTGCATGGTCCTGAACTAGTCTGAAATTTCACAGGTCAGTGCTGTTATTTATTTCCTTATTGCTACGAATAAAGAATTATATGATTTAAGAATAAACAAATGCAATTTGCGTCGTGCTCCTTTTAATTTTTTCTACAAGCTGGCGGGACGAGACCTACATGTTTTTAGGCCGGCTCCTAACGTCATCTGCAAGGCAAGGAGAAGCTTTTCATGGCAGAAATACTCGGAGTGTTTGCCAAACACTTCCGACTGGCGAACCGATTAAAAAAAACTATTCTCTAATTGAAAGAACTTTCTCTTTGAACGCAAAGATCCCCTGCGGAGTAGGCGGAGCACTCTACCACCACACCACGTTGGTGGCAGTACTATATATTAATTAATTATGTAAATAATATATATAAAAATCACGTGCCACTATGTTTGTTCCGATGGACTCCTAAACTACTGAAC
>JARSSU010001950.1:0-14784 GCA_029619165.1 Eurosta solidaginis
GTATAGCACTTAACATATGTATGTACATTAGGGCGGAGTCGATTTAAAAATCGCTCATTGCTCTGTGAAAATCGTATTCTAGGGACCGAAATAAGAAACTTTGGCGAAGGAACCATACCTCTAAAACGAATTCTGATGTCCCCCTTTGGGTCGAACTTTTGGGTAGGGGAAATTTCAATTCTACCTGCTGTGTCTTGCGGTGGCTTAAAAAAAAACAACCCAAGCAATTTTACGATCTGCAATTATGTCACAGTGATACCTTCATTTTTTAAAACGGTTGAATAAAAAAACCACACAAATATGTTTACGACATGCAAATGCATCACAGTGATGCTAATATCTAATAATTGCTTTTAATTTCTTTTCTATTACTAAGTTAATTAATTTTTTCATTTACATATGTTCTGACTAAATAAATTTCTAAAGAGAAAAATAAACGAATCACTTTTTTTCTAGCTGGCTTGAGGTCTGAGTTGAAATAAAAACACAAGGGTTTTTTATATATTACCAATATATTTCGATTACACACGGTAATCGTCTTCAGGGTGAACACTACAAAACATAAAAACAACAAAATAAATAAATAAATAACAAATTTCCTAACATACAAATTTAAAAAAAATTATAACATACATTTTTTACACGTGTGTATCACTTGACGTGGAGTTTATCACTGATCGTTTGTTTGTCAACAAATATCTATAGAAGCTAGCAGAGTTATCTACGTCCGTTTTATAGTTCATTCGTTTACTGGTTGGTGTGTTAATAATGTGAAGCATTTCCAGAGTAAATCGTTTTCTGTAATGTTGTTCTTGTTGAAGAATAGTAGCTTTGTCAAAGTTTGGTGAGTGGGAGTTTTCAGTACAGTGGGTCATAAGTGCAGTTTTTTGGTTTGCAGTATGTTGGCAATATTTGTAATCCGATTTGTGTTGCGCTAGTCTAGTTTTAAGTTTGCCTTTTGTTGTTCCAATATATACGCTGTGGCATGGTTGGTTGTTTTTTCCATTGCAAGGAATTTCGTAAACTATATTGCTTTTTTCTGTATGTGGAATTTTTGATTTTGTTTGATTATATATGTTTTTTAATGTATTTATCGGCTTATGGGCTATTTTTACTTCATCTTTGTTGTAGCAGTCTGATTTGGCCAATCGTTCCGACAATTTTGGCACATAAGCTACTGACTTAAATATTTTCTGCGGTTTTTCTTTTTCTTTTTCTTGATTCTTTTCTTCTTGATATTTATTTAAAAGTGTTTTAATTATGTTTTCAGGAAAATCATTTCTTCTTAACAAAAGTTTTATTTCATTTTTAATTTCCTCGTGGTAAGTGTCGTCCGTAATTTCTAACATTCTTCTTATACAGCCCATTGCTGTATTCATTATCATCGTCTTTGGATGCTTTGAGTAAAAGTTGATGATTCGTCCTGTTGATGTTGATTTCTTATACCACTTTAACTTCAATTCGTTTTTGCTTCTAATAACAACTGAGTCAAGATATGGTAGTTTTCCGTCTTCTTCAAGTTCCATTGTAAAATTTATATATTTATTGAAAGAGTTTAGTGTGTCTAGCGTACTTTTTACATCATCTTCGTGTATTATAGCAAATAGATCGTCGACATATTTTGTGAGTAATCTGGGTACTCTTGCTAATTTCGTTGTTGTGTTCTCTAATAGTTTTTCCATCACTATATCGGCAATTACTGGTGATGTTGGGGATCCCATCGGCAATCCTTTTAGCTGTGTATACAATATATCATTGAATTTGAAATACCTATTTTCTTCGATGCAAAACGTAAGTATTTCCATAAACAGTTTTTTTGGTATATTTGTGTGTTCTTCTATTTTCATCCAATTGTCTCTTATGATCTCAAGGGCTAATTGTGTGGGAATGCTGGGAAACAGGGAAATTACGTCGAAAGATATTAGCTTTTCATTGTCAGAAATGTAGGTGTTTTTAATTTTTGTTTTAAACTCAAGTGTATTTTTAATGTTGTATGCCGAGTTTGCTGTTGCGTTTTTCAATATATCTGCTATATATTTGCATAGGCTATGTGCTGGCGATCCAGTGGCCGAACAGATTGGCCTGAGCGGTGTTCCTTCCTTATGTAGTTTTGGTAGTCCATATATCCTCGGAGGTAAAGCTGTTGTTGTAGATAATTTATTTTTCTCTATTTTTGAAATTAAATCCAATTTATAAAGTTTGTCGACCAGACTGTTATTTTTGCTTTGTAGTCTCGATGTAGGGTCCTGTCTTTGAACCCTATACATTGTCAAGTCGTTTAATATATCGCCCATTTTCTTATTGTAGTCACTTATATCCATAGCTACCGTTTTGTTGCCTTTGTCAGATGTTAATATACGAATGTTTTTATTTTTACTAAGAAATTTCCGAGTCCGTCCCACTGTATCAGTTATTGCACGATCTATTTTACTTTGCCTATTTGTTGTTGTATGGTCTTTTATAAGTAATGAGAGTTTTGTTCTTGCTTCATCTTGTTTCTCTTTAACTTTAATTGTTTGTACAAGATTCTCTCCATCAGCTATATATTTGAATAAAGGAAATTTTGTATTCTCGATTGGAAGCGCAAATTTTGGACCTTTTGTCAAAAGCGTTTGTATGTCTGATGGAAACTCGACTTTCGTTTTGTTTACGAACCAACCTTCATTTTTATTGTTGTCAGCAAAGAGATGATTTCCATTTTGACGCAGTTTGTCGTGTTTTGCTTCTTGTCGTTTCTTTAGAGTTGTTGTGAGTTTTTTTGCGACTTTTGTTTCACTTTGAAGTAATTTCTCAAAATCTCCCGCGTTTAGATATTCCTTAAGTTTTGTTTTTGTTTGTTCCATCTGTTGCTGCTGTCTTTTTAGTATGTTGTGTTTTTGTTTTATTAGCAGACTAAGGATTTTTGTGTGAAAACAGTATGTATGTCTATCTAATGTTCTGTCTATGTCTGTTTGTGTATAACGATCAAATATGAACAAGCTGTTACATTTTGTAGAATTTTTAATAAAATTAGGAACTAACTTAGATTTTCTGCACTTTAAAAGGAACTTCATATTACATTTTTGCTTTACCACTTTTTTTGAAATATACTGTAATTTATTTATTAATGCTCTGGCGTTGTTGCTGTTGGTTTTGATTTGAGTATAATCCACATACTATCTTCAACAAGAACAACATTACAGAAAACGATTTACTCTGGAAATGCTTCACATTATTAACACACCAACCAGTAAACGAATGAACTATAAAACGGACGTAGATAACTCTGCTAGCTTCTATAGATATTTGTTGACAAACAAACGATCAGTGATAAACTCCACGTCAAGTGATACACACGTGTAAAAAATGTATGTTATAATTTTTTTAAATTTGTATGTTAGGAAATTTGTTATTTATTTATTTATTTTGTTGTTTTTATGTTTTGTAGTGTTCACCCTGAAGACGATTACCGTGTGTAATCGAAATATATTGGTAATATATAAAAAACCCTTGTGTTTTTATTTTCAACTCAGACCTCAAGCCAGCTAGAAAAAAAGTGATTCGTTAACAAAAAGGTCGCCAAAATCAAAATTTAATGAGAAAAATAAACTCCAAAAAGAAAAACATAGGCATTTCAAAGTGGGATTTTTCAAATTTGCCCCTACGACCCAAAGGGTTGGACATCAGAATTCGTTTTAGAGGTATGGTTCCTTCGGTAAAGTTTCTTATTTGGATCCCTAGAATATGATTTTCACAGAGCAATGGGCGATTTTTTTGCCTCCCCACAAATCGACCCGGCCTAATATACATGTATATCAATATATAAATGTATATATAAAAAATAGGAAAATTGTTAACAAGCCTAATATGTAAAATAAGTGACAATATTTTGTTTATATACATATGTAATTAAATTCATTTCATGAGTGTAAAGCATTCCTACCTAGCTTAGAAGGCCTTCTTGCTTAGAAAGATGCGTTTTCATTCCTAAATTAGAATTAAATGATTTCCTAAGCCAATTACAAAATACTAACTGTTTAAATTATCAAACAGAAAATTACTTAATAATATTAGCTACCGCAATTGTTTGCAACCATGTTTAACAATATTAAAGTATTAGGGAGAGAACTCAGTTAAGAAAAATATCTATAATAAATGGTTGCTTCGAACGACGTTCATACAAAAAAACTCTCTTCAATACATACGATACCAAAAACTATTGAACCGCATCATACAATTGTTAATAAATGGTTGCATCAAATAATGTCAAACAACATTTGCTCATATTGCATCATACAGCTCTCTCAAACATGTCCACTTCACTCACATGTGTTTGATCGTAAAATGCTGAGAGTCTGTTGTGCAACAAAAACAACAAAAATATTATATGCTGCGTTTAACTAGCTACACTTTGGTAAGTAATGCATTTTGACCAACTTTTCGAAGTTGGCTAACTTACTGGTAATGATTTGAAGCTTATCACCGTGGAAGCGGAATGCGGGTGAAGTAAAAGGGAGGGTTTGCCTTACGATTCGCTCAAGCAACCCACGTGTATATGATGCAAAATATGCTGGCAAATAAATTTTTTGGATGTGGTGTTTGTTTCCTGTAGAAAGAATATGCGGAAGAAACCGATACCGCTCTATTAGAAATTTTACTTTCACATTTAGCACAACACAATTTAATATTAAACAAGTGGTTAGAAAGGTATTAATTCTTTAAAGCAAAGCATAAAGACTTACCACAGACATGTATGTTCTTCTGTTCAAAGGTGGCTTTGATTATGCTGACGACTAACGGAACGATAGTAAAGTTAAAAATTTTTATTAAGTCGCTACGGCTTGCCGAATTAATCGATTCAATTCGAACACAAAAACGTCAGGTTATATATCAAATAAAACTTAATGGATATTTATATATATATCACACAAACTTTACTTTTATTAAATATTTAGACTTTTATAAGTCTATTATTAAATTGATTATATTAGATATCCGCAGGAAAACAACGATGGTTGCTTCTGGAAGTATATTGGACCCCCGAGTTTCCCATATGTATGTGTCGATAACTCAGTTCAAAAACATATGTTTTTTTTTGACATTAACAGAGGTAGAATTTTGAAGTTGGAAAAGTGGTGGCAAACAAAAAAAATGGAAACAATATCAATAAATATATGAGTTTTTAAACGGGGATTGCCCTTATTGCTTAAATGTATGAAAAACATTTATTTGAAGCAATTTTTAATTTATAATTTATTCATAATTTGGGAGAAATTTAAACAACGTGACATCAGAACGGACAAAGCGACAGCCGTTTCGATTATACCTTGTAAATGTACGATGGTTGAAGTGTTACATAACGCTTTCAGCCACGTCATGCCTTAGTTGTTGTAAACCTTATCCCAATTGCCTTCTTTGCATATTTTCTTTATTCATAGTCCATAATTGTATGGCATCATATGGTAAAATTATGGCGTTGGTAAGGCGGTTTTCAAAGAAACTTGGTGTTGTGGCTCTTTTTCTATTTATAGACTACAACGATTTAATCAATGTTGTCTATTTGTATGATGGTTTTTAGCGGGGATTACCCTTATCGCATGCGGAAAACCAGTCTGTTCAAATCACTAAGTCGATATGTATGACATGTGATGCTGCCATGCCCAGAAGTCGCGGAAAAGCCCAGCGCACTTCAGTATATTGGTGGAATGACGAAATTGCTGAAGAGCGTAGATACTAATATATTTACCTAATGTCAACAGCTTACGATTCATAAAAGAAAAGACCGCTACGTTTTTATTTCCTCAATTTTTATATTTCAATTCTTTTCTGTTTTACGACCCGTCACCGCAGGAAATTCATATACTTATTGTCAAGTCAAAGAAATAAGAACATAAATCCTGCTATAATTGATATATACATATGTATAAATAAAGAGTCTTAGAAATTAGGTATTTATAGTAAAATCAAAGCCTACTATGTATAATACAAGCTATCTCGTTTACCAAAGCAATAGTCTTGTTCATTATATATGTAATATCCTATATTGCTAATTGAAAATGCTCGCAATGTGTTTTGAATTCGAAATCAAAACAGACAGCCTATAAAATTTTTTGATTGTAGCAGCATAAGTGTGACAAGATAAAAATTAAAAATTTCGGTGCATTCGATTATTGAATACAAAAACAAAAACGTTTAAACAGTAATATATCGGCACTCTGATGTTTGGGAATGTACTAGCCTTTTGTAGCAATATAGGAGCATTACATATATGTGTTCGTTTGCATGCCACTGCAACAAAAACACACATACATACATATGTGTACATATCACATGAATTTATATTAATATACATATATAAGCGTAGGGAAACTCATATTAGGTTGTGCCATCACAATAAAGCGATGTTTGTTACAGTAACTTAAACACAACCTCCTCAAAATTAACAAGAAACAGAAGTTATATGAAAACATATAAATATGATAACATTAATGATTAAACTAAATGTTAAGCGGTGGGCAGGTCGAGTACTCTGGGAAATCATGCATTATGGTTCCAACATTTATTGCATGGATTAGGAAAACCAAAATATTTCAAATCTAACAAATTTTAATTCATTAAGTAATTCAAAAAAAAATGTATGTAAGTATACAAAAGTTTGGTAGTTTAATAACTATAAATACATATTTAGTTGTAATAAAAGAGTTTACATAAATCATCAGTCCAAGTTGATCTATTAAATCGGTAAATCGTGGTCCCTGTAATGGTTTGGTTAAAATATCAGCCAGTGTGTACCTGTAGGAATATACTCAAGAATAATTACTTTCTTTCAATTTGATCTCTAGAAAAAATGATATTTGATATCGATATATTTAGTTCTTTATGCGTACGTAGGATTGTTAGCAATACTAATACATCCTAGATTGTCTTCAAATATTTTTGTATGGGTTGCTCATAGTCTAATTTAATACTATTTGCTAGTGATTTCTAACCACATAGCTTCCCTAGTGGCCTCAATAAGCTTTATATTCAGCTTCAGTCGAAGATGCCGCAACAGAATTTTGTTTCTTCGTATTCCAACAAATAAGACATGAGTCGAACATTTTGAATAAATACCCTGTAGTACTTTTTCTATCGTTTTCATTCCGGCCCAGCCGGAATCAACATACCAGTAAAACATGTTATCAATGGTCTTTGTTTCTTACAATAGTTATTTTAGATTAATTGTTACGTTTTTAGATATTTCAAACCCTTTTTAGGCACTGCCATAATCTTTATTATTCTTATTCGTATATCCACTTAAATGCCAATTAAAATAAAATAAATAAATAAATGTAAGGCGCGATAACCTCCGAAGAGATCTAAGGCCGAGCTTCTCTTCCAATTGTGCGTCGTGCTCCTCTTGATTTTTCCCAACAATTTGGCCGGGACGGGACCTACATGTTTTATGCCGAATCCGAACCGGCATCTGCAAGGCAGATGAGTTTTCACTGAGAGCTTTTCATGGCAGAAATACACATCGGGAAGCGCTTGCCAGACACTGCCGAGGGGCGACCCCGCTTAGAAAAATTTTCTTCTAATTGAAAAATCTTATTTCTAAAATTTTGATGTTGCTTTGCCCGGGAGTTGAACCCAGGGCATACGGGTGAGATAGGCGGAGCACGCTACCATCACACCACGGAGGCCGCCAATTGATGTACTAAATCAGGCCGAGTACATAACATTATATACATTAGGTATCCAATTAAATTTCGACATGGTGCATTAGATATTTCATCTGAATTTAAATTTTCATAATCCAATTTATTTGGAAGTGGAGTATTAACTGGATTACAAATATCCATGCCAAATTTTTCCAAGACTTATTCGATATAAGCCGGATTAACTGAAGTTCATTTTTTAGATGTTTGTCTAGCGAACTATACTCCGATCATACATGTGCTAATTTCAGACTAACTCCGTCATTCTGAAGTGTACCCATGTCTCATCTGTTTAAGAGCTTTGACAGTTGTTGCTAGCGTCGCTGTTGCTGTATGACTAGCATCATCGACATGCACACTTAATAAATAGATATTCGTGTCTATTAACTTCAGATTATGCAAATATATAACTACAGTGATTAAGCTAAGAGCAAACAATCCAATTTACTACTTTGTAATGTCTTTTCAGAATCATTTCGGACAAACATCAGCTGCCGGTTTTAAAACTTATTGTGTGAAAATTGGATTTATTTAGTTTAACACACCTCCTCGAACATCTTTAAGCATGGACAGTAACCACACTGTTCTGTAGGAATTCGTCATCATAAATTTCTCTCTTTTCAATTTTCCATTTTATGAAGAATAGCCGTTCTTTTACACATCATATGAGGAACAGCTTGTCAATTAAAATGATTTCGAATAGAAGAGAAGAATAATTCGAAAGACTTGATATGCTGTTTAGCGACCGGAGCAACAAGTTTCGCATCATAGTCAGTACAATTACTTTTGTGAAAGTGGTAAACCGAAGCCACGCGAAGCAACAAGAGTTAGCTTTGCATTGATCAGGGGTTACCCATGCATCATTTCTTGATTGTGAAAACCCACTTTACAATCAATAATATTTTTATTTTGGATTATTACACCTATAATCAAGTTCATTCACATGTGATGAGAAGTCTACTAATTCTCTTTTAATTGCGTCTGAGGTTAACATTGTTCATCTGTGTTGTTGTTGTGGTATAGCAGTGCTCGCCCCACCCTAACAGCAGCGAACACGATCATCAAAATTGTCATCAATATCCCTAAAAACGGATTGAAGTCCAAGGAAACTTGATGTTTCAACAGGGGTGGACCATTAATGGAAGGGGTTTTAGAGTGTTTGGTGACACATTTAACAACTTAAAGAAGATGGTTAGGTGTTATAAAAAGGGGACACCATCTGCACCTAAGCGGGGCAATACATTTTGTATGTCTGGGGTTGATTCTGGATAGGTAAAGATGTTTCAACCGTGTTTACAGTATCACAGAACGAATGCATAGAGCATAGAGAGACCGCGTTTCCCTGGGGACGAAAAATGGGTTCCTCTTTCCACAAAGTTTGGGACTTTTCTATTGATGTACGGAGTTACACCGGTGCAATCCGCACCATAAAAGGTATCCCACGTCTGTGTTTGTGGAAGTTCACACAGGGACGCCTGCTTGTGTTTTTTTGCACTTTCATACGTGGTCTGAGTGAGTGCTGTATTTCCTCAAAATGCTTACGGAGATTTACTCCTTAATTCCCAGAGGCTGCGTGGGCCTCGTTGCTTCATCAATCAGATGTCTGTTGGGGTAGCCCATGGTTTCTGCGGTAAGTCTAACACCCAGGAGAACATGTTTGGGTTATCTTTAGTGTACACACTCATTTTTTCTACTGGGATGGGCCACAGTATTCGTATCGCCCTCATTATGTAGATGGTGTGTCTGGTTTTGGGGACATAAGGAAGGCAGGCTCAGTCGGCACTCGTGGTATCCGATTCTCCCGAGAGCAGTAGTTTATTGGCAGGCCTGGTAGTTCCTGTCGAGGGGGGGGTATTTTAGGGCTTGGCGACCGAGTAATGGGTGAACGCGGTAGCACGGGGAGTAAACGGATGGCCAATGACATGTGTAAGTGTGTGTCCAGGTACTCGATGAGCAGTTTCTTATCGTGGTTGAGCCCCAGGTACTGCCAGCTAAGGGATGTTGAGGATTTTATTACGGGCCTCGGGATTTTGGGCGGAATCAATTGCGGCTGCTGTGCTCACCAAAACTGTAGATCCTGATCAAAGCATCACACACATAGAATTGTGTGTGGGTGTTGATAGGACCAGCCATCGAGTGGATGTTGTACAAAAGGTTCGGCCATTTAGGGACCGTCCATGTACGTAAATAAGGTATCGCGCGAAAGATTTAGGCGGTGATAATGGGCCAGGTTTCATCGGAGAGGCGAACACAAAACTGGGACATATTGAGATTAGCGGATGGTTAGCGACGGTTTATTACTGTTAGCCAGAGACTCATCGCTCTGTGTGGCCGAGCTGTAGGCCATTATGTTGCGTCGGGTATAGGACACGAGACACACGATCTGTACGGAGCGACACCCCTTGGTTGTTAATTCGATCTTGGTTTCTTGAGTTTCGGTTTTCACAACACCATTGGCACCGATGCCTCGCCGGACACCACCCAGATAAATTGCGGTCACACCTTTAAGACTTGATGTGGGGCTAAGGATTTAGACCCTCATGCCAGAGTTCTTGCTAGCTACGTTTACGACGGGTATGGTTGACCTATCAAAAGCTTTTGTATTAGGGGTAGTAGCGCCCTTGACGAGTTGTACTGTTCTATGGTGGCGCTACTGCGTTTTGATTTATAGATCCGCCATTCTCTTATATGGGAGGGCCTCGAGAGCCAGTTTGTGTAGTGCGCCGATTGGTGGTGGCTTGGATTGTAGATGGTTTCTGACGTCCATGACTGATGGGACGAGCCCGGTTAGCTACAAATTTTGCTTGAGCTCTTATAAGGGGTATGACCAGGAGATGGCCTTCAAGCGTCTTTAGGCTACTGCGACTAGGAGAGATCATCGGACGTAATACAGTAATTCGTCCAATTGTGCGCCATCTCACGGCTTTCTATTAGCTGGTTTCCCAGGCGTATTAGCTCGGGACCATCCCTCGGCAATTTTCCATTTTTCGGGTATGAGCCAAAGGGTTGGAATAGAGATCAGGTTGAAAGGGACTATGTGCTAAGTATTGAAACCCTATTTTCCTAGGCTTTTACAGCATTTCGGCACATGGCTATGCCGTCCACAGTCGCTGGGCCAACACGCTTGGATGCGGTTAAGCGTGACAATGGCATCTTTCAACCTGTCTCGGCGGTTTGATTGGGTAAGTGGTTGGATCGCGTCTTGAATTTATTGTTATATGTGGTGTATTGTTGGTCCCGAGTCTATCATTGGTCAACCTGTAGAGTATGCATTACATATTACAGGCAGTGAAACGCACGCTCGGGCCGTACGCATTTTTTTTCGATAGCGCCGACAGCACTTTATCGCCCGATAGGTGCGGATGGAAATTTTGTCATTGGGCTGGTAGAGGGATGGATAGGGACTGTTACGGTGCTGGACCAAAAGGTTCTGACACACACCGGCCAGACGCTGAGGTTTACAACCTCTGAGGGTGCTCCTCCCGATTTCGCCCGCTTGTGTTCATCGACAAGCAAATTGATGCGAGTGGTGTTATCCATTATTTGGGGGTCAGCACTGGGTCTGTAGTGTCTGATATAAAGGTCAGGGCAGTCACGTCTCTCGCTAAATATGCGGTCCTATCGCGGGACAGATGTGTGGGTTCCGAATTCTCTGCACGGGAATTCTCCACGGCTTTGTGTGGCAAAGAAGCGCCAGGAAATGATACGTGCCGAGAGGCGGAGAGCTTCATTGACCTCGTGCGCGAGAAGCGACGCTCCCACTCGTGGCCGGGCCATCAGTATGGGCATAGGCCGCCGGAGAGCAGCATAAAGAGTCTGTTGTCTGTAAAAGGATTTGTATCCTCTGCCACTTTCCTTTTTTAAAGTTTTATGAAAGAGTAAGGGCGTAATATTCGTTAGGGCGTGGTTATCCACTGGCCGTTGAAAAACCTAGGCTGAGGCAGCGCAGGATGTGAGGCGTGTGATGGATTTCTAGGTCTGCATCGCCTAACCGGACCAGATAGGACCTTCAAAGTTCTAAGACATTGTCCCTGCGGTCGACTGCCAGGACCAAATATACTCGAATTTCACAATAGGGTTGGGTGTAGATAAACGTCCGCGGAGGCCGCCTCCATTTCCGCCTCGATCGCGTCTTTTTCTCTGAGTGGACATTATGCCCCAGAAAGCGCGTTTTGCAGTGCAGTACTCTGGCTGTGAGTTAGCTCGTTGAATCGAAAGCACCTAAGGCGGATTTATGCCGCTTCATGAATCGACGTATCGGGGATGATCTTCCCAGTTAATAAATTAGCAGTTTAACTGCAGAATTCTGAAGTGCATAGGGGGAGACGTCGCCACTCTGGGAGTAAGTGAGGTGGTGACTACCGCCTGGGTTGAGGTTAAAGGGCCGGGGAACAGGCAGACTAGATGTGTAGGCCCTGTGGTTGGGCGTCCTTGAGGCTAAGCATGGTGTACCCGGTTTAGATTGGGAAGTTTGCGGACCTGGAAACATAGGGGGGCGCAGATGAAACCCGTCGGGGAAGGTTAGCCGTTGAGGGAAGAAACATTCATAGGAAAGTGGCCACCGCCCAAGGCAGGAGCTGCATTGGCGTTAAGGCGTGACTAAGAGACGCCCTTGGAAAGTGAACAAGCAAAGGAGCCACCAAAGATAATTTACAAAAGTTACTGTGGACGGTCGCGCGTTTTGGGGAGATCAAGCCGCGACACAGAACAACCTGTCCGATGAGCGACCATCCCTTACACGAAACACACTGAGGCTAGGAGTTATGACCGCTCCTAAAAAATTCTCTTCACCGGGCAGAAATGAATGCCAGCAAAACCAGTTTCTCGAGGCCCGGGGTCAGGAGACGGATCCGTAGAGTTGGATTCGATACATACCCGACGAGCCACCGGGGAAGAGAATGTGGAGCAGTCTCGCTGCAAGGAGCTGCTGGGAGTGATGACAATTTGTGGGAGGGACGCAACAAAGTAAATGGGGGTTTACACTGAGCCTAATTGACAGTCCTGGGTCGGGAACAACAGCACCCGAGTTCGCTCCTGGGTCCATAGAACGACCTGCCTTGAGGAAACAGCGCGTCATGCCCCTGTCTTTTATCGTCATCATAATGGTTGGACTATCACAGAAAAAGGATTTATTGTGAGCCTATAGATAGACAAACTATCCAAAATCCAAAAATCAGTAAGATTTTGGTGGTTTAATCTTGCTCAGCCTATCATTGTCTCCACTTTCAATATTTTTCTCCATACTTTCATTCTGGCGGATTGTAGGCTCATCTTGCTTCCGTACTTTCTTTCAGGAAATTTATCGAATTTTTGAGAGATTCACCCTGTTCATCTCCATTACTTGCATTCTGGAATACGCTTATGTTTCCGCTAGCTCTCATTCAGGATAAATAATTTTCATATTTTACATACTTTCATTTGCTAATCAATATTATCATATCTGGAGTAGCCCCAACCAATTCACGGGCTTTCAAACTTCCAAAGGGACTCTGTGTCAGTCATATTTACACACTTCATCTCAAACCTACTTTCTCTAGGCGTACAACAAACATTAGTTTCCTATAACCCCGTGAACTTATAACTATTTGTTTGTAACCAAAAACAAGTAACATTTTAAAGGATTGTTTCAATCCAAATTTTCTTTTTCTTGTGTTTGTTACGGCATTATAAACAACTGTAGATGCGCCGGACAAACACTTTCAAATATTTAAGTTTGGCGTTCCGGACTATGCCACGATCTCAACAAAGTAGTTTTTTTTCTTAGTCAATATATCAGCATTACGTCGGGTTCGGTTTATTAAAAAGTAGCTGTCAGATAACAGTTCTCCCCAAAATATTTATCTAATTTGTGTTCCATTTATCATAGCTCGCGCCTTTTCAGTTATAGTCCTTATCATACGACTCAGATATTACCATTCAACTTGGGTGTATGAGGAATTGGTTAAATGGGTAGCGTATACCACCTTCGTCAACACACAATACTCTCTCATCCATTGATAAATACTTCCTACCATTGTAAACGTACAAATTGGAGCCTACGTTGTAGATGTAAAATCATTTTCACGTTGTCGCAACAAAGTCTTTAAAAATGAGGGGCAAACACATCTGACTCTATGGCTATCAAGATATGCTTACAACAATAATGTGTATACTGAGCAACAAAAAATTAAGTTGCCGAGTAGATTTCTACCATCAATAGATAGGATGCGTAATCGGAACCATATACATCCTGAGTGTATAATAAACAATGGCCTTTTTTATAGTCACTTGATTTAAACTATTCCTCTTTTATACAAGCCTCCAAGACATCATTATCAATTGTAAAGACCTATCTATATAACACTGGTATCTCACAAATTTTGATTTCGTTTCATTTTCTATTAATTCCCTTATTATCTAATCGACCAATCGTTCAGCCGCATACTGGTTGTTGATGAGCTCTTAGTGATCTCTTGTCTGTCATAACATTGGTTCTACAAACAAACTTCAAATTCTATAACAAGGAATATTAATAGAACACATAACTTTAAAAAGTTACCTCACAATATTTTGATAATTTCCACACCTCCTGTTGAAACAATACACACTTCACATGCCGGCATGCCGTCATTTTATTTACTGGATAGAAATTTTGGTGGAACATTCTCAGCAGTACAGGAGCCTTTTAAGCAGGTCACATTTGATTGCCAGGAGTTTTCATCTTCACTCGTGCCCATTAGTTGGTTGCGAAATATTCCTCACTTTGGCAATTGCAATGTTAATTTGGCTGTTCCAACTCAGTACAGTTTGTAAGCAGGCACAACTTTGTTATCATTTGATCAATGGTCGGATGCACCCGAGTCCTAAATAAAAAAATCTAATGTTTCGAAGTTTATTTCGTGAGTTGATTACAGTTTAACATGAACGCGGGGACAAACCGTATCTGATAAGATGGGACAGCGGCGCGGGGGTCAGTCAGCCGAAGCCGTACTCGCACTTTCTCTTAGCTTATCCTTTATTTTGAATTATTCGGTGTCCTTATGTGTTAAATATAAAAACAGTGTCTTCCATAGATCACGGACGAATTATTCTTAGCATATTGGTGACAATTTAAGTTAACTTTTTATCA
>JARSSU010001951.1:0-57717 GCA_029619165.1 Eurosta solidaginis
CCAAAAGTTTGATAAATCGATTTTCTCAGCATGTTTTGCGTATTATAATAAATAACAAGACGGGACTGTCTTCGGCTGTGTGTTCATTAGGGTGGAGTGATACCCTATGGATTCTTTTTTGTTTCTTTTTTGGTAATGGCCTAGCAATGAAAGTTGTCTTTATAAGAGTTAACCAAAACCCCAAAATTAGTTTTGTAGGATGGCGTTTTGAGGTGCCCCCAGCCCAAGAAGTTGAGCAAAATAATCGCGATTTTACAAAGCTCTTTTACTATTTATTTATTCATAACTTTAGTAAAATTACATATTATGACTAAAAACGACAAATTTTAAATGGTGTTTTACAGTTTTTTGTTGATAATAGTATGTTTCTAATCAAGTATATAAGTAAAAGTTTTACTGACAATACTAGGCCATGAAAATCAGTAGGCTTTGAAATCAATGAGCACAATAACAACAAGCGAAAGTAAATCAATGACATTTTGTACCTACCGTCTTTTTCAAAGTTTAGTTGCGGTGGGGCACCTCCAAATATACGATGAGTGAAATAAAAATTTTCTACCTTATTTCTGGTCTAGAAAGGCAACTTTCTGGAAGTCAACAAAAACCGATTTCGAAAAAAATAAATTCACTCCACCCTAGTGACCTTTCATGGGCTGAACAATAATCTTATCCCATTCATAATATCCCAATAATCGGTTGTATAAGATATGAAATATATAGTGAATACACCTAAGCGATTTTTAAGATAAATATAAAACAAGTAAGGAAGGCTAAGTTCGGGTGTAACCAAACATTACACTCAGCTGCCAAATTACAGCTTGCAAAACTTTTAAATTACTCTCTTTTTCATAGTGGGCGGGGCCACGCCCATTGTTCAAAATTTTACTAATTTTCTATTCTGCGTCATAAGGTCAATCCATCTACCAAGTTTCATCGCTTATCAGTCTTTGGTAATGAATTATAGCACTTTTTCGGTTTTTCGAAATTTTCGATATCGAAAAAGTGGGTGTGAGTATAGTCCGATTTCGATCAATTTAAGTAGCGATCTGAGATGAGTGCTCAGGAACTTACATACCAAATTTCCTCAAAAGTTATCAAGTTGTTTACGGACAGACGGATGGACGGGACGGAAGGACATGGCTAAATGAATTTCTTTCTTCGCCCAGATTATTTGATATATATGTAGAAGTTATATCTCTCTCGATTAGTTTATGCCGTTACGGGGTGCCGTTATGCGAACAAAATTAATATACTCTGTGAGCTCTGCTCAGCTGAATATTGTAACGAATTTACTGAAATTCCGCTTCTTCCAAATCTTCTACTAACGTTCGAATCACTAAACTGTTGAATAAATAACTCCAATATTGAATAATGCAAAAATGGCCTTTATTAAAGTACTTCACATATAAAACTTCGCAACTAATAGCTTGCTTGCTTAAACCAAACTGATTCTCGCCCCATCTACTGGTGATGCTTTTATACTCTGTGATTTCCTCGTTGCATCTTCTAGGCGCTTCCAGAATTTACTTAGTTACTGCCATATAATTATAACTACAGATGCACGTGTATAGCTTCTCATATGCGCGTGTATTTGTGAGCGACACTTCCACAATTACAATTTGCATACTTTTGGGAGCATCTCAGATAAGATATCTGCATGTGTTTGTGCGTTGCTTCTCCGCTGCGTGTACGTACATATGTGTAGACATAATGATTGATTCGTTTATGTAGATACATAATGATTGATTTATGGAGTGTGCATACAAGTCGCTCTTAGCATCGGCTTAGAGATGACAGTACCCGTTAGTGTTGCTAATATTCGTAACAATATAATAAAAAAATAATTATTTTTTAAGTTAAACGGTTTATTGAAAACAATACTTACATGAAATAATAATAATACGAAAAGCTAGAAAATAATTAGGTAGGTCCTAGGTACTAGTCATCACACTCCTTATCAATCTAGGGCGTTGATCAGACAATTAAATAAAAGCGTTGGGCGCGTGAAATTTCTAAAAATGTGAGGCGTAGCATAACCTGATTAGGTTCAGTTGGTTTTACTTATCAATAGAAATATGACGCGTCCACGCTTTTATTTAATTGTCTGATCAACGCCCTAGATTGATAAGGAGTGTGATGACTAGTACCTAGGACCTACCTAATTATTTTCTAGCTTTTCGTATTATTATTATTTCATGTAAGTATTGTTTTCAATAAAACCGTTTAACTTAAACATTTTTTTTAATTATTTTATTTTCAAGTTTTTAGTCTTTATTTAATTGCCTAGTTATTTCTCTTCCTATTTTAGTTCATTTAGTGACTCATTATTACAGGACTCTTTCCTGACATTTTGTTACAACCTAAGTCCTCAATACATAATCCTTCCAAAGACTTTACTCGACTCTGCGCCACGTATGCTTGTCCCTCCTCCAACTCCAAAATATTTTGATGTCACTTCTACTGGACTGTATGCAATATTTGTTCCAAATATGAGCCAAATCGGGCATCATATGTCGCTTTCTATTCATGTATGTATTATGTGTTCCAAATATGGACGCAAATCAAATCGGACCACAAATACGATTTTTGTGAATATCTCGATCCATGCACACCTAGCGGCAATTTTTTTTCACAGGTCGATTTCTATTCTTGCATGTATTATGTGTTCCAAATATGAGCCAAATCGGACCACAAATAAGATTTTTGTGAATATATAGATCATGCGCCACCTAGCGGCGATTTTTTTCACAGGTCGATTTCTATCTTGCATGTATTATGTGTTCCAAATATGAGCCAAATCGGACAACAATACGATTTTTGTGAATATCTCGATCCATGCGCCCTCTAGCGGCGATTTTTTTCACAGGTCGATTTTATTCTTGCAGCTATTATGTGTTCTAAATATGAGCCAAATCGGACCACAAATGCGAATTTTGCGATATCTCGATCCATGCGCCACCTAGCGGCGATTTTTTTCACAGGTCGATTTCTACTCTTGCATGTATTATGTGTTCCAAATATGAGCCAAATCGGACCACAAATGCGAATTTTGCGAATATCTCGATCCTTGCGCCACCTAGCGGTGATTTTTTTTCTTATTATTGCACTGTCATCGGGTTCTGAACTATATTCCAGTTTCAAGCTGTAGCTTATCGGAAGTTACTTAAATTTCAATTACAAGATTCGTTCACAACGGCCGGCTGTCAACTCAAGCTAATAAAGCCGTTTAAAAATAGGTGGTAGTTTGTGTGAGGAGCTATGACCACGAATCACTTATCTCACCAATAATTGAAGTTTGAAGCTTGTAGCTGTAAAAAGGTGTAGAAATTACAGTTTATATGGGGAGTATAATATATATCACTGTTCTCTATGATTCAGAGAACGATATATGCTATATAACTAAGCATTTGGTGAAATTTGAAGCTTCTTGCTGTTAAAATGGTGTAGAAATTGCGAAAAGTTTCTTATCTGAATAATCGCTTGTGGGGGATATATGCTATATATACGACCGATCTCATTCATTTTTTCAGACAACAATATGTGCAATATACGAAAGCATATGGTGAAGTTTGAAGCTTCAACCTGATAAATTGAGGAAGATAAATCTGTTATATGGGGGATATATGCTATAGTGGGCCGATCCGTTGTTTCCAACAAATGTCTAATCGGACACCTAAATACACCCGCTCACCAAATTTTATCAAGACATCTCAAAAGTTGAGCGACTAGTTTGCATACAAACAGACAGATGGACAGACGGACATGACTAAATCAACTCAGCTCTTCATCCTGATTATTTCGGTGTACTTATTGGTGGGTCTATCTATTTTCTTTAAGGACGTACAGTTTTGAGATTCGTGACAAAGTTAATATACCATTTCATTTTCATGTAAGGTATAAAAAAATTCATATCGACTGAATTAATTGGATGCCTACTGAGCTTGCTAATGATCGATAAGTAGTTATGCACTCGTATGATTGTATTCATTAAAAATATAAAAAAAACCTGTGTAACCAAAAATCAAACTAGTCACATCATAGTCAATGTTCATTTCAATTCGTGGTGACTAATTAGAATGTGTTGATTTTTTTTGTTTGTTTAATATTTGTTAACAATGCTAAAATATTTATTAATTCTGTTTGTACATTCATTGAGGCTCACGCTGATTGAGCAATCAATTATTTTGTGCTATGAATTAATATTGGCAATAAAAAAGATAAGTTAATTAGTAGTAAAAGTATGTAAATGGCTGGGATTTGCATGTAACAAATACAAAATGCAAATATTGTTTTTGATTTTAGGAAGATAGCAAAGAAATTTAGACAAATAAATTTGTATAAAAAGGCGCGTGTGAAAATAGCGTTAGAATGCAAGGGGAGAGCATAATCGAGACTTTTGGCGTCAAACAATTCATAATTTTTACTGCATTTGGAAATTTCTAAATTCCTTCATTTCACATAATTGCAAAATAAAATTTATTTTTTATTTTCTTAATAGGTTTATTTTGAGCAAGGCGAATTCAGTACCAGGTGTTGTTATCCCAACAGCTGATTGCTTCTTCTGACTATTTTCCATATAGTACCTTGTACTTTAATACGTCAGTTAATCGAAATCAATTAACATTTTCTTTTGACTTGACATTCTTCTGCACGGCGAATTGGTTGAATTCGCTTTGCCACCACCTGGTATGGATTCGCCTTGATTTTGGGAGTACGGAAATGTCTTCTATGAATGAGACATCCGTCACCGCACTCTAGTAAAGCCAGCTCATATTGAACTTTCTAACTCTTAGCTCGCTAGATAGCATGACATTAACCACATCTTTCCAGATGGCGAGAGACGCTTGAAGGATGCTGATGATCTGCGAGACAATATTTCTGGTTGACTCCGAGCTCTTGAACGGAATATAAATCGCAAAAACTCCAGTGGCATAGTAGGTGTTATTACAACGGGCTACCGTGGTTCTACCCAGAATCATTCTCTGAATCACGGCACCAGACAATATTCCATACCAGAGAACCGTTTACAAATTACGCTGTGAGCATGTGTGGTGTTGTACAAGGCATTGGAGATGTGTCTAAAAATATGTAATAGCCAAAACCAGCACGCTTTCTGCAGGCGTATATGAGAAATCGCGGCCGCCATGGTGTGATGGTAGGGTGCTCCGCCTATCACACGGAAGATCCTAGGTTCGAGTTCCGGACAAAGCAACATCATAAATTTATTTTCAATAGAAACAAGTTTTTTCTGAGCGGGGGTCGCCCCTCGGCAATGATCTGGTAAACACTCCGCCTGTAATTCTGCCATGAAAAGCTACACAGCGAAAATTCATCAGCCTTGCAGATGCCGTTCAGAGTCGGCGTAAAACATGTAGGTCCCGTCCAGCCGATTTGTAGGAAAAAATTAAAAAGGAGCACGACGCAAATTGAAAGAAAAGCTCAACCTAAAATCTCTTCGGAGGTTATTGCGCGTTGTATTTTTTTATATGAGAAACCCCTATCTAGCAGGCAATTGCAGGCAGTGAATAAGTAGAACCATGCGCATCAAAAAAGTAAGTATTCATAGCTTAACTTGAAAGATTCCTCAACCCTATTATTGTGAATTTGTAAGGAAATGTCTTTCTGCACAATTTTAGAAACGTTTTGAAGCTCGAGGTTAGTCTAAGAGTCCGTGAGTGCGAGACATGCGCAACTTTTTGTCTAGAAATAAGGCAAACGGTTTCTTAAACTTTCCAAGCTTTGTAGTATCTTACATTTCTACTTCAGTTGGAACCATTCCGTGGAAAAGACGCAGGTTTTGTTAAATAGCTCGGTCCTTTAAACGTTTCTTAAATAATAAGCTAGTCAAGGAACTGTCGCTGTACCAAATTTCAAGGAAATCGCACCATACATTATTATTTTTTAGAACAGGTCTGCCCTTGGCTCACTTTCCGGAAAGATAGAGAAGAAAACGGGCCCAATAAAGTCTTACGCCCATGCTGTAGGGTAAGGGTGTGATACTTCTCGAGGTCTTTAGTTTACTACGTGTGGCAGGACAATGACATGCTAATGTTAAAAGCAGGGGCTGAAACTGTTATTCCTTTTATAATATAATTCCTTGCAAAACTATTAATTTTGGACTTTAAATATATTTGGATCAAGATAAAAATTATTTTCGGATTTTTATTTTTTGAGCCCGATATAACTAGTTAAACTCGGACTTTTAAAAATAAAAGCTCGGAAATAAAAGTTAAATCCGGACTTTTATTTTTTAAGGCCAAATAAAAGTCCCGCTTGATAACAAATAATGGGTTTCCGAAATAAAATTTGTTTAATTCGGATAAGCCCTTTTTGTTATCAAGCCACTTTTATTTGGCCTTAAGAAATAAACGTCCGGATTTAACTTTTATTTCCGGACTTTTATTTTAAAAGTCCGAGTTTAACTAGTTATATCGGACTCTAAAAATAAAAATACAGATTTAACTTTTATATGTGGACTTTTATGGAAAAAGTTCGAAAAATAAATAGGATGCATTGTTCGACATGATATTGCTATAGGGATACCTGGGAACTCAAACATTTTCACCTAGGACATTTTTTACCAGACTCGATCCGAAAAAAAAATAACTATTTTCCATCCCTGGTTAAAAGAGCATATAATGTGTATGGACGATGGTTGCTCCTGCAAAACCGGTATGAGAATTCTTATGCCTATTGGCGTATCTGCGAACTGCAGGATTAGGAGGAGTTCAGTCACACGCCACGTACAGAACAAATATATATGTTAAGAGTATAGAGATTTATTTTGTCACAGCAATTATGGTATCCGAGGTACCAATTGGCGCCAGTTGGCAGAGCGAAGAAGCGACTGTAAGTAAGTAAGTGATTGTGGTACATATAACGTTAGCAAAAGAACCTACGAAATTAAACTTAGCTTCCTTCACGCCTAGCTTATTATAGCAAGCACTGGCTTTGGGGCGATGTCACTTTTCATCGCGATCCGTACAATTAATGCATGACTTTTTTTGTATAAATAGTAATATTAACGATCCCTGCTAAGAATAAATGTAAAACAGCTGTGTACTGTGTGGTTCTCGTGGTGATTTTCATATCTTTTAAATCTCACGTTTATTGTTCTTTAATAAAATAAGGTTTAAACAATAAAGCCAGAACTTCTGCTATAACGATTGAAGACTAGTAGTTTAGGAAGAGATTTAAGATAGACTGCTCGTGTCCTACTCTGACTCAATATGTCCCAATTGGCAGAAAATCTTTTATAAACATTATAAAGACAGAGCTAACAATAGCAACCCAGATTTACTGTCTCAAAATTTTTACCAATTGAATTGAATTCCATTGCATGGAATCTTCGAATTGATGTACAAATACGCACTACCCACAATTTCACAACCCAGCGGGATAGGGCGCTTAGAATATACCCGCGGAAGGTTTGCCTGTCGTAAGAGGCGACTAAAATACCAAATTGATTAAAGGGGTTGTGTAGCGCAACCCTTTCAAGGGATTGCCAGCGCAATATATAGCTTCTCCAAACCAATGGTCAACCTCACCTACACGTGGCGAATCCTGTTTCTTCAACAGCCGAGGCTCTGGCGACCCCAAGTTCCTCACGAATCTATGGGGTGGTACGTCGGGATGGCCTTGAAGGCTTCATGTGGTCATAGTTATCGATGGTCGGGCTAGTACCTTGATGGTACTTGTTACCGGAACGTACCGGATATGCATCCGGCAAAGGACCATCAACATCGATAACACTCCCCAAGGCCTTCTGGGAGTGTTCTTAACGCTACAGCAACAACAACAACAACCCACAATTCCACGGCAGCATGTGAAAATTATTATAATAAAAAAAAATAAATACTTGGCGTGATTTACTTCCTAGGAGATTTATGCCGATTTGCTCTTCAAATGTGCGTCTTCTACAAATTGGCGGGGCAGGACCCATTTGTTTTATATCGACTCCGAATAAAACCTGCAAGAACCATCGGTATGGTAGGGGATCACGTTACCCACACACCACGGCAGCTGAAAATTATTATATACTCTGTAATTAGCCACATATTAGAACGAGTCATGAAATGTGAAAATAATGGCATTACTTATTCCATTGTTTGTAAATTTAACAAAAAAATGGTTCACCTTAAAATAAAATGCAATAAATGGCAATAAGCAAAAATGTGGAATTATTAACTGGTAAAAAATTTACTAATAAAAAAGCCTCTTAGCAATGTTGTTTTAGGCTTTACGTAATTTATGCCCTGAATATACAATGTCAAGATCAGACAGGCCCATACATACATTTTTTTTACATTAGGGTCAATTGTTGTCAGATGATATTTTTGTCAAAATTTGGTTTTGAGTTTAACTGTTTCAACGTTGTGCCATTTACAATTTTCATTTTAATCTGTTCTGTGGATTTTCTCAACATGTGTTGAGGGTGATTGGCATTGCCAGATCAAGTTATTCACAGAAGCTTTGCTATTCAATTTTATTTAATTCGGTTATTTTTCGTAAAAATGTTAATATCACATCAAAGTTGTTGCTAAATTTTGTATTTTAATGGCATTATGCCAGGCACAAGTTTATAAGTTGTTTTCATTTATTTTTCATTTCATTTTCAAATATATTTGTTGTAAATATTGGTTTGTAAATGGCAACACGCCAGGCCATATAATCAGTAAGGTTTCTTTTCCTTTTCCAAATTTCGAGAATTTTTGTCGAGAATTTTCTTTTATATAAATATATGTGTTTCAATATATGGCTTGTTGCCATGTTTATTTCACTATCCCGTTATATTCCGTTATGTATATAAAACGAGTTTGGTTTTTAAATGGCACTACGCCAGCTTTTAAATTTCAATGTCCCTCCGTTAGTCACAATTGCTCCGTTATTCACAGTAGCTCCGTTATTCAATAATATTTAAATTCACTTATTTCTCGTAACAATGTTAATTTTGTTTTTTTAAATGGCACAACGCCAGGCACGAAGTCCGTAATATTTTGGTTTTTTAATGGCACAACGCCAAGCACAAAATCAATTTTATGTATTCAAAACTACACTGAAAGAAAAAGACTGGTAAAATCAACCGAAATACGGTTCAATTCAACCGAAATTTCTGTCATTTTGTATCCATTGCAACAAGATGTTGAATCAACTGCGCACAAATCGTTGATTCGTAATTGACCGTTTTAGTAGTCAAATGAACAAAAAAAGTTGTTGCGACATAAAATAAGGCGCGATAACCTCCGAGGAGATCTAAGGCCGAGCTTCTCTTCCAATTTGCGTCGTGCTCCTCTTGATTTTTCCTACAAATTGTTTGTTTTATGCCGACTCCGAACGGAATCTACAAGGCAGATGAGTTTTCACTGAGAGCTTTTCATGGCAGAAATACACTCGGAGCGCTTGCCAAACACTGCCGAGGGGCGATCCCCCCTTAGAAAAATTTTCTGCTAATTGAAAAAACCTTATTTCTAAAATCTTGATGTTGCCTTGCCCGGGGTGCGATCCCAGGGCATACGGTGTAGCAGGCGGAGCACGCTACCATCACACCACGGTGGCACTTACTACCGAACGCCGAACGTTAATTGGGCTTGCATCAAATATGCTGATGCACATTAAACATTATACACTTTATTATTTTGTTTTGTTAAACGCACTTTCACCAAATTTTATATTTTATAATTTATTTAATTTATAGTTTTGAACTTCGCTTAGAAATGAAAATAGAAGTCACAAAACTGATTCTCAATTCATTTAGTTGCAGCTCAGCTCATTCTCAATTTCTTCTCTCGCATGTAGTTGCCACACTTGATTGTTTCGAACAAAACTTGTATAAATGTTTGACATAACATTTTAAATAGAGAACTTGTAAGTTATAGAAAAGGAAAGAATCAAATCGCTAGAAGGTAATTCACCACTGGAGTAACTTTACATGTAATTCGGCAAGTTCAATTTTCGTAACACTTTAAGTTGAAACGATTCCAAAACAACTTAAACTTTTATGTTGTCGGAAACATCAACATTAAAAAAGGATGTTTTTTATTATCTTATTAAATTCGTTCGCGTGAGTGAAAATTCGTAAAAATTGAACAAATGTTACTAACTTTGGAAAAATCCTGGTCGTTCTAGCAAAACTTTTGCAACAAGAGGACGCAATTTTTGCATTTCGCTTGGAGGAGAAGTTGCAAAATTGTACCAGATAAATAGGTGTCTCGGTATCTCATAATTGTTTGCACAGTAAATTCAAAAAAGGGTTTTCGTTTTGTATTGATAACTGAAAAACTAGTTTTTTGTTGTTTTCCCATTTTGTGTGTTTTTCGATTTGGTGGTTTTCTTATTTTGGTATTTTTTTTAAACAAGTGGCACCATCGTCATAAGTAAAAAGTAGAGAGCGCAGTGAGCGTAAAATTCTCTTTGAAATTTGCTCATGTATCGCTGATCGTGAAATGACCAGTGAGATCAGTTGTGTTAACAGAAAAATCAGTTAGATTGACCAGGAATCTGTCAATTTTACAGAATTTTGTTAACTTAAGAGCGACAATTTCTCTTCTGTTGAAATGACTAAACTGATTTGTTCGTTTGACAAAGAACTCGGTCGAATTAACCATAATTCGATCAATTTCACCGAATCTCCGTTAAGTCAAGAACAACAGAACCGATTTGTTGATTTTACTAGCACCATTTCTTTCAGTGTATTTGTCAGTTCATGTTGGGAGGACAACGGTATGCTTAAGACAAGCCCAAGATGCTCTGCCCATCCCAACTTCCCACTTTGAACTCTGAAGCAACACTCTTAATCTTGTGCTCTACGTTGTGCTTCTACGTTAATACTTTCGCAAATGTCGCTTTGACACAATGTACTACAGTCAAAACACATGTATAATGGCGGAACTATAAAAAGTGGCAGCACGGTGACAGCTGATTTGTACTTTTTTAAAATGAGTTGATACATCAACTACCGGCGCACACGATTTTGACATTAGTCCATCGATTTACAAAAACATAGTACACAGACCCTTTATTTATGTTTGTACCTTGTATGGTTCCGCCATGACATGTATAAACCAAGCATCCTCAGCAAACGAAAGGATACCATTTCGTTTCGTTAAAAAACAAAATCAACTTAACGAAATGATTCGTCTCTTTATTTAGGTTTATTACGTAGACTTTTGGCTTTCAGGATTATATATTGTCGGTACTCGAAATTATTAGGCGCACTCGTCAAGCACCCTAATGTACTTACATACATATGTATGTATGTAGAAAGCAATTTTATTAGCCACTATATTCAAAGTAAAAATATTGATTTATTTCACTTATTATGCTAATTTTAGTCAAAGCTGTGGTAGTTAAAAAAAAGCTCTAAATAGACATAAATTGATTTGTTTTCCGCTCACGACACCGCAACGATTGTTAAAAATTATTGGTTCACCTGCTGGCTGGAGACACCTGTGGCAAACCAGAATTCAAATTTAATTTGCAAAAAACAAAAAAACAAAAAAAAACAGAATAATAAAGTTTTTACTTAAAACTCATAACGCCTACCTACAAGCGATTATTTGCATATGCCCAGCGCACTCACATACATACAAACAAACATTCACATATCACATCCGCACGTAGGGAGCAGCTGAAGTACTTTGCCAGTATTTTTAATTTTTTTTGCTTATTACTTTAAGAGTAAACAAGCTCGTGATTTAGTTAGATATTCACAAATTGCATCATTGACATCCTAGACAGTTTGTGGCGGCAGCACCTCCGGCTCACCGCCACCCATTCCGTGAGTTGCTACCGGCTGGCTAAGAGTACTGGCGTATTGGCACTATCTTCGCTTGTCTGGTGAAAGGTGCAAAAAAGTTTTTTCGTGAGACAGTGACTCCTTTAATCGATAAAGCAGAAGTCATGATGATTTGCTAGAATATATTAGCATCTGTATGTCTTTTTCCATGTATTCGCTTAAGGGTGCATTTTTACTGAGGTAATCACCTAAAACCCAGTAAAAAATTTGAACGTCAAGAATCTGTCACGGACTGATCGCAAGTGAGTTTGCGCCTAAAACCATTTTTCGTTTCTATATATGGAATGAACCGTTTACTTTTGTTGGAGCTTGTCCCATGATTATGTATGCTGATCCCTTTTCATATTCGAGCATATGTAAAATAAGACTACCCTTTTCCAGTTTAAGTTCAGAAAATTACAATTCAAGTTCAGAATTTCCAATTTGATTTCAGAAATTTGCAATTCAAGTTCAGAAATTTACAATTCAAGTTCAGAATTTCCAATTCCAGTTCAGAAAATTACAATTCAAGTTCAGAAATTCCAATTTAATTTCAGAAAAGTACAATTCAAGTTCAGAAAGCTACATTTCAAGTTCAGAAAGCTACATTTCAAGTTCAGAAAACTACAATTCAAGTTCAGTAAGTTTGTCAGGAATTTGTTCTTTCATGCAATTGAAATAAAAGTATGTAAGATGGTAAATGTTAGCGCTAATTATTTGATAAAGGGATTTGAAGACCTACTATCTGTCAAGGAAGCATTGAACTTCTTAACTCACTTAAAACAATTTTTTATGGAGGGAACACTTCTCTGTTCTCCTAAATGGAGGCAGCAATTCTCCGCGCAGAGGTGAAGAACCCGATCCCGCAATCGATGATGATGGAATATATGTCCCCCCGCCCGATTATGACAAAGTTAGAATAGCAATAACCAGATTGAAAAACAACAAGCCGTGGGCGCTGATGGATTGCCTGCGGAGCTATTCAAGTACGGCGGCGAGGAGTTGGTAAGGCGCATGCAGCAGCTTCTTAGCAAAATATGGGCGGAAGAGTGCATGCCCGACGGTTGGAATCTAAGTGTTCTTTGCCCAGTACACAAGAAGGGGGACACTGCAAAATGCACCAACTATCGTGGAATCAGCCTTCTTAATATCGCATATAAGGTCCTTTCAAGTGTATTGTGCGAAAGATTGAAGCCCACCGTGAACCGGCTGATTGAACCTTATCAGTGCGGCTTCAGACCTGGTAAATCTACCATCGACCAGATTTTCACAATGCGCCAAATCTTGGAAAAAACCCGTGAAAAAAGAATCGACACACATCACCTCTTCGTCGACTTTAAAGCCGCCTTCGACAGCACGAAAAGGAGCTGCCTATATGCCGCTATGTCTGAATTTGGTTTCTCCGCAAAACTTAACGACTGTGCAAAATGACGTTGAGCAACACCATCAGCTCAGTCAGAATTGGGAAGGACCTCTCCGAGCCGTTCAAAACTAAACGAGTTTCAGACAGGGTGACCCCCTATCGTGCGATTTCTTTAATTTGATGCTGGAGAAAATTATACTAGCTGCAGAACTTAACCGCACTGGAACAATATACTATAAAAGCGTACAATTACTGGCATATGCTGATGACATTGATATCATCGGCCTAAACACCCGCGCTGTTAGCTCTGCTTACCCCAAACTGGAAAAAGAAGCCCATCTTTGGTTTGATAGTGAATGAGGACAAAACGAAGTACCTGCTGACAGCGAGCAAAGAGTCAGCGCATATGCACCTTGGCAACCACGCTACTGTTGGCAGCCATAATTTCGAAATAGTAAAAGACTTCGTTTATTTGGGTACCAGCATCAACACTAGCAAAAACATCAGCACTGAAATCCAGCGAATAATCAATCTTGCCAATAAATGCTACTTTGGACTAGGTAGGCAATTAAAAATTAAATCCCCTCTCGGCGAACGAAAATCACACTCTACAAGTCACTTATCGTACCCGTCCGGCTATATGGGGCAGAAGCATGGACCATGACAACAGCAGATGAAGCGGCTTTGGGAGTGTTCGAGAGAAAAGTTCTTCGAAAGATTTATGGACCTCTACGCGTTGGCGATGGCGAGTACCGAAGAAGATTTAATGTTGAGCTGTGCGAGCTATACGCAGACATCAACATAGTCCAGCGAATTAAAACGCAGCGGCTGCGCTGGCTAGGCCATGTTATGCGAATGAAAGATGATGCTCCGGCCAAGAATGTGTTTCTATCGGAACCCGCCTATGGAAGCAGAGGTAGAGGGCGGCCCCCACTCCGTTGGAAGGACCAGGTGGAAAACGATTTAAACTCCCTTGGTGTGACCAATAGGCGCCGGTTGGCGGAGCGAAGGAGCGACTGGCGCGCCTTGTTAGACGGCCATAACCGTTTAGACGGTTAAGCGCCAATTAAGTAAGTAAGTAAGAAGGAGATAGCGAAAAAAAACGTTTCCTCTCATTTCTCTCCTCCTCTCATAACAGGTCAATTACAAGGACATCCAGCTATATTCTATGTAAAGATCACAAGCATTGATCTGCATTGAGTATGACAGCAGTGATGACGAAATCAACGGAGCGTCCATAATGCCGCAAGTAACGTATAAGTACTGTGTGTACAGATCAAGCCTTCCTCCACCTTCCTCTTGCAGCTCTGTGGGGGTCCCCCTTCCACTGCGTCTAAACTGCGGTGTCGACTGAAGTATTTTCATGCCGAATCGTCCTCTTGCACTTGTTGAAAAGAGTTATCCTCCGTTTGATTTCTTAGCTCGGGATGTACCCGCCTTGGAGAAACTTGGGGTACAGTATATCCAAGCCACCATTGTCAATGAAGCATCAACACTTCCGCAAATAACATATAAGTATTACATTACTTCGTATGAATTGGAAGAACTATTGAAAACTAACACCCTACTAATAATTTTCTGAATTTGAATTGTAATTTTCTGAACTTGAAATGCAATTTCTGAACTTGAATTGTAATTTTCTGAACTTTAGTTGTAATTTTTTGAATTTAAATTTGAATTTCTGAACTTGAAATGTAATTTTCTTAACTTTAATTGGAAATTCTGAGCTTGACTTGTAAATTTCTGAATTTGAATTGTAAATTTCTGAACGTAAATTTGAAAATCTGAACTTGAATTGTAATTTTCTGGCCTTGAATTGCAATTTTCTGAACTTGAGTTGTAAATTTCTGAACTTAAACTGGAAAAGGTGTAAGTCGCTTTATATCCCTCCTTGTGGAGGGATAATTTTCTCAGTAAACTTTAAGGAGGGCCATTTTCTTAAGTAAACTTTAAGGAGGAGGCCGGGAATATGTTTTTGGGCCAGATAAGTTTTACTGATCACTTGAGAAAGCAGGCCTTAAAGTGCTAGCGTAAAAAAATATAAGCTTAAATTCTTTTAAAAGAATAATGAACCCAGAAGTTTTACCTTTTTTCACTTCTCCGTATAAAAAATTTCTTTTTTTGAAACATTTTCTTTTTTCTAAATAGATGATTTTGCTTTGCCCTGGACTTGAGCCCAGGACTACCACCACGGTGCCCGATACAACAAGAAAACAACGCTTACATCGAACATTACAGCAAAAGTATGTATATTGAAACGGTTTTCCATCATTTCTTATCAAATTTTGGTTGGAGACAAACCTGTTTCAGTATTGTAGCAGTCATTATTTGTCATATTTTTTGACTCGAAAATCTTTTTTCTTCTGAGCTCAAAAGTCATTGTTCTATAGTTTTGCCTGCTACACCAGTTAAAGCCTCTTAAAGTATGATTTTCTTTCCACCAAACTAAGAAAAAACTAATATGTCAAAATGACTGCAGAGCTCAAAGTCTGTTTTCTTTTTCGGTGATGGTTACGTTTTCAAGTCTGATGACCATTTCGAAACCGGTTAGGCCTTTCAGCACCAGTTACATTTTTGAATTCGACTAAGTTTTTAAAACTGGATACTGTTCTAAGTCGGTAAATATTTTTGCAAGCATGTACATTTTTGAAACCGGATAGTTTTTGAAACCGTATAATTTTTTGGGACGAACTGATTTCTGGCAACCGGTTATCTTTTTTGAACAAGTTACGTATTTGTTTGAGCGAGTTACATTTTTTGGAACCTGCCATTTTTTGGAGCTAGCTTACTTCTTGGAAGCGGTTACTTAGAACCAAACAAACTTAAAACGACCATCAAAACACACAAGTGAATAAATCAGATATAAAAGTACCCACCTACATTCAATGGCTTCTTTCCCTAGGCCCTAAGTACGCACTTTCCACAGATATTAATAATTTCCCATTTTTTCAAAACTATAGCTGATGGAGAAAATTATATTCAAACATTTAAGGATAAAGAGAAACAAGAGGTTGAAAGGAACAATTTAACGATGCTTATAAAAGATCACCTAAAAAAGGTAAACACTTCGACTCGGGGAATTTATACAAAACACTCTGCTTTCCACCAAACATTTTTTAAAGGAACACAAAGAAATTCTAGTCCTCAATGTCGATAAAGGCAACGTTACCCATGTGATGGCCAAGTTAGAGTATGACAAGAAATTACAGAGTATAGTCAACGATATTTCCACAAACAAAGTGTTAAAGCGGGACCCTACCAATAGGCTACAGGAGAAAAACAATGAAATAGTGGAAAAAATGTACAGTAGCAATGTTATCGATCTGAAATAAAAGTTTCGCCTTAATTGTAAAACAGCCAATCCCCCACGTATTTATGGTCTACCCAAAATCCATAAAGAAGGTATTCCTCTTAGGCCCATCTGTTCGTCCATCAACTCTCCGTCATATAATCTATGTATATTTATCGTCCAAGTTCTTAAAAATCTTACCACCTCATCTAAGTACAACGTTAACGGCGCAATAGAATATAAGAACAAAATCAAGACACATATGTTAACGATGATGAGAGTTTAGTGTCATTCGATTGCGTCTCGTTGTTCCCCAGTATCCCTGTAGATTTAGCCCTCGAGATAATAGATTCAAAATGGATTAAAATAAAAGAGTACACGTCCATGACCAAAAAGCTTTTTCTGACAGTGGTGAAGATGGAAAGCTACCGTTATTGGACACTCTTGTTATTAAGAAAAACAACATGATCACTATGGATTGGTTTAAGAAGCCACAGCATCCGGAAGACTCATCAACTTCAACTCGCAACACGAGAACCATAACAAAAACATAAAGATAATTAAAGAGACGTTAGAAGACAACAACTTCCCCATCAAATTAATAAAAAAACTGATTTATAACCACTATTCTCGACCCAGTGGTGAAAATTTGAGAGAAACATCGCAGGATAAAATATACAAATCTGCAACATATGTCGCTGGGCTATCGGAAAGGATAAAATATTCGAACTTATATGATAAGGAAAACGTACGACTAGCCTTTACGTATGACAATACGCTCCGGCGCATTTTCAGCAATGTTAAGGATAAAATATCCAAGTATGACAAGTCCGATGTGGTATACAAGATTCCTTGTAATGGCGACGGGTCTCAGTTATGCCAGAAAGTATATGTAGGGACTACAAAATCTAAACTTAAGACAAGGATATCCGCTCACAAATCAAATATAAAATTATGGAATAATTTTTCGGAAAACAAAACAGCATTGACATCACATTGTAGAGATACAGGGCATTACCCGGACTTCGAAAATATCACCGTCTTGGAAGAAGAGAAAAATTACAATAAAAGATTCATTTTAGAAATGTTACATATAGTAGACACACCTAATGACAACAAAATTAATTTCAAATCCGACACTTCTAATTGTGCATATGCATACCGCAACCTTATAAAAAACAATAGACACCCCTATGTATAGCCGACCCATTGAAACTGTTAGAAGAACGTCAAAGTTTGATAAAATCGTATTTTTAAGAAATTGAAATAACTCCCAACAATAATGAAATAACTCCCAATGCCTGAATTATAAACAATGAAGTAAATCCCAATAAAAATGAAATAACTCCCAATCTCAAAAAATTATGAAATAACTCCCAAAGAAATTTTGTTGGGGATTATTTCATTTGGGAGTTATTTCATTATGAAATAATTACCAGCAAAAATTATGAAATAAGTCCCAATGAATTGGGAGCTATTCATAATGAAATAAGTCCCAATTTGTATGGAAAATATTTGGGAGTTATTTCATTTTTTTGTTTGGGAGTTATTGCATTTGGGAGTTATTTCTTCACTGCACCCTTAAATTCCCTAACCGTAGTAGCACTGGATAGCATTTCACCCACCGCATCCTTAATTGCAGCAACTTCTGCTTAGAAGACGCTGCAGTGATCAGCCAACTTAAACTTGCGGCTTACATTTAGCTCTTTACAAAAGACCCCACACCAATCTTTCCGTCCCACTTCGACCCATCCGAGAACAAGTTAACCGGTCCCCTACCCCAGATAATTCCTCTTCCCCACTCCTCTCTATGGGGAATTTTTTTATTTTTATTTTTTGTTGTATGTGGTATCACAACGGACCTTCGTGTTGTCCAAGTGAGCTTTCCTTATCAGGGCAGCTACCACCTAACCTAAACTAGACCACTAAAAAGTGCTTAAAACATTCCAAAAAATGACATAAGCTTCGATTTTCACTCTCGTTCTGGTAAAATATTTATGTAAAATATAGGATTAAATACTGGATCAGTTAGTAGAGAAAACAGCAGCGATAGTCGGGCTACTTCCTCCGGAACGTGCCAGATCAATATCCGCCAAGGGACCATCAACATTGATAAAACACCCAAAAACTGGCGGAGAGTCTCCCTATCGCTACAGGAAGAAGAAGTAGGAAAAAGTGACCAACCGGTTGAAAACCGCTGTGTTGAGATGAGACTGAATTCAAATCAAATGTCTAATGGGTTCAAATAAAGAAATGCTCGTAATGTATGAAGTTACTTAAGACCGCATATTTCTATGCCAAGTTTAACTTAACTTTAGTTTCATTTTTATGTTCTAAAATTTTTTTCTGCTGGCGGTCTATATGAATGAGTTTTCCACTTTCAGCTGATTAAATAAGATTTTCTGGTATTCACTTGTTGTTCTACGATGGCTATAGCCCACACGTTAAGTATTTGCACGTAAGCTGTGTTTTAATAAGTCGAAAGCTTTTACATAAGTAAGTACATAGATGTGTGTTTGTGATTTGAAATAAGAAAAACACTTTTGTTTAACTGAGTGTCTGAAGTTGCAAATTTGCAACACAATCCAAATATGTCGTCGACATCACTCTAAATGCTCTTGTCTATAAACACATGTAAATATTTCTTCCAAATATGTACCTACAGTGGTTTACTGCTATAACAACATAATTATAATCATTAAGTGAAAGCAAACAGCCTCACTGAACAGGATTTTTAATGTCAAAAATAGAACATGATTGTTTTGGAAATATTTGTTATTTGCAACTAATTTTCTAGACTTCAATTATTTTTATTGAATATCAATAAGAAAAAAGTTTTTACCGGATATAATAGAATCAACTAAAATTTTTATTGGTTACAAGTGCTACAAGTTTTCCATATATAGCAAAAGGAAATAGCTTTGCTTGAAATCCAGAACCCATAGCATGGTCTGTATAGGATCCCACGTTAACAGTGGAAAAAGTTGTCGCTTGCACACAAATGATACTTTGAACTAAGTAGGTAATTGAAATAAAATAAGTAAGGGCGGGACTGTCTTTGGCTGTGCCGAAGATTTCATACCTTTCATGAATGGGGCTGAACAATAATCTTATCCCATTCGTAATATCCAAATAATCGGTTGTATAAGATGTGAAATATATAGTGAACAGATGTACATAGCTAAGCGATTTCCAAGATAAATATAAAATAAAACAAGTAAGAAAGGCTAAATTCGGGTGTAACCGAACATTACATACTCAGCTGAGAGCTTTGGAGACAAAATAAGGGAAAATCACCATTTAGGAAAATGAACTTAGGGTAATCCTGGAATGTGTTTGTATGACATGGGTATCAAATGAAAGGTGTAAATGAGTATTTTAAAAGGGAGTGGGACTTTGTCCTATAGGTAGACGCCTTTTCGAGATATCGCCATAAAGGTGGACCAGGGGTGACTCTAGAATGTGTTTGTACGATACGGGTATCAAATTAAAGGTATTAATGACGGTTTTAAAAGGGAGTGTCCCTTAGTTGTATATGTGAAGGCGTTTTAGAGATATCGACCAAAATTTAGACTAGGCTGACCCAGAACGTCATCTGTCGGGTACCCCTAATTTATTTATATATGTAATACCACGTACAGTATTCCTGCCACTATTCCAAGGGCTTTTGATTTCGCCCTGCAGAGCTTTTTCATTTTCTTCTACTTAATATGGTAGGTGCACACCTATTTTACAAAGTCTTTTCCAAAGTTATATTTTGCGTCAAAAAACCAATCCAATCACCATGTTTCATCGTTTTTTCGTATTTGGTATAAAATTATAGCATTTTTAATTTTTCGAAATTTTCGATATCGAAAAAGTGGGCGTGGTCATAGTCGGATTTCGCCCATTTTCTATACCAAGATAAAGTGAGTTCAGATAATTACGTAACTAGTTTAGAAAACATATATCATTTTGCCCAGTACGTGTTAACGCCAGCGGAGGGCAGCGGTGGACTGTGTATAAAAACTGGGCGTGGCTTGTACCGATTTCGCCCATTTTCACAGAAAACAGTTTATCATCATGAGAACAATGCCCTTGCCAAATTTCACATGGATTGGTAAATTTTTGTTCGACTTATGGCATTAAAAGTATTCTAGATAAATTAAATGAAAATGAGCGGAGCCACGCCCATTTTGAAATTTTCTTTTATTTTTGTATTTTGTTGCACCATATCACTACTGGAGTTGAATGTTGACTTAATTTACTTATATACTGTAAAGATATTAAAATTTTTGTTAAAATTTGACTTTGGAAATTTTTTTTTAAAGTGAGCGTGTTCGTCATCCCATTTTGCTAATTTTTATTCATACACACATATAGTAATAGAAGTAACGTTCCTGCCAAATTTCAAAACATATTTTCAAACGACTGCCAGATTACAGCTTGCAAAACTTTTAAATTACCTTCATTTAAAAGTGGGCGGAGCCACGCCCATTGTCCAAAATTGTATATATTTTCTATTCGGCGTCATAAGGTTAACCCACCTACGAAGTTTCATCGCTTTATCCGTCTTTGGTAATGAATTATCGCACTTTTTTGGTTTTCCGAAATTTTCGATATCAAAAAGTGGGCGTGGTTATAGTCCGATTTCGTTCATTTTAAATAGAGATCTGAGATGAGTGGCCAGGAACTACATACCAAATTTCATTAAGATACCTCAAAATTTACTAAAGTTTCGTGTTTACGGACAGACGGACGGACGGGCGGACATGGCTAAATGAATTTCTTTTTTCGCCCAGATCATTTTGATATATGGAAGTCTATATCTATCTCGATTAGTTATGCCGTTAAGGGGTACCGTTATGCGAACAAAATTAATATACTCTGTGAGCTCTGCTCAGCTGAGTATAAAAAGGTAGGTACTTTGTGTGCGGATGCAAAGTTTCATGTTTTTTGTGGTCTGTATGATATAGCTATGAACATGAATCACTGACATATCTCAACAATATGTAACGTAGACGTAAGTATTTGATAAAATTTAAAGCTTCTAGCCATTAAAAAGGGGGCAGAAATGGCAGTTTATATGGGGTATATAATATATATGCCACCGATCTCTATGATTTTTTCAGAAAACAATATATCGTTAGCTTAATGTGAAAATGTGCTAATTTAAGTTTTACGAATTTTACAGGAGACGAAAAAAACTGAATAATTTTTGAAATACCCTTCTTTTTTCAAAACTGTGAATGAGGATACCTTAATTGCAATGCTTTTGAGTGTAGAAGCTTTGAAAAAGATAAATAAAAATCATGTATGCCAACCCAGCAGCTATTTTATGACTTAGCACAATTTCCGCACTCAAAACAAATTTTTCTCCTGACTTAGCACTTTTTACTTAATATGTTTTCCCATCACTCCTCCCCTTTAATGATTGAAATATAACACTAAAACTATATATTTGACAAAAATACTATTTATTTGTCAAACTATTTCTAACGGTTCTGATGTGGAATCTTTCGGCGGATGGTGCGCAGACAATAATTTATTTTTAAAGTCAAACAAATGCTGTGTTGTCTTACTCCAAAAAAAAACTGCCACATACTTTATCTACAAACTAAATGCTAAATCTCTTATCGTTGTCAAGAGAGTAAACACTTGGGTGTAGTTTTTGACCCCAAACTCTTTTTTTCTAGTCACATTGACTTCATTGTTTCAAAATTTGTTGCAATGGGTTGGGTTCAGTAAACGTAACACCAGTGACTTGAAGGACCCTATGACGTTGAAGGCACTTTATATATCCTTGGTCAGAAGAGGTCTTGAATATTGCCCAATAATATGGAATCCTTTCTATGAAACTAACTTATATAAAATTAAGGGAGTTGAAATTTTTTTACAAATATTGCTTTACGTATGCTTCACTGGCCAGACGGCCTCCCATCACATACCAGCAGGCGCAAATTGCTTGGACTTCAGGCTTTGCATGACAGAAGAGCTTTATCTCACTCATGGTTGCCTATAATGTAATAAACTTTAGCACGAATTGCTCTGATTTATCTAATTTGTTCATTTCATATATTCCACTGCGTGATCTTCGGCATAATAGATTACACAGGCCGACAGCATCTCAGACCCAGGAACCGGACTATACATTTCGAAGGATGCGATGAATCGAAATCTGGCCTCAAAATTGCTTTATCAGCTCTGGTTTTCGAGATATCCTAACCTAAAAGTGCAAAAAACTCCGATTTTGCCCATATTTGAGGTTATGTAGCCTTGCAGATGTTTTCTTTCACCAAAATTGAAGGATGGCATCTTTGAACACAAGTCTTATTCTTTCAAATGGCGTTGAGTTTGCTCAATTATCATATTTTTTCGCTGAGATATCGTATTTTAGCACATTAAGCTAACGATATGTTAGATATGTACGTAAGCGTTCGGTGAAATTTAAAGCCTCTAGCTGTTAAAATGGGGCAGTTTTCGAAAAGCTTCTTATCTGAACAATCGGTTGTGGGGGATATATACGAAAGCAATTTGAAGCTTCAATCGGATAAATTGAGGAAGTTATGACAAAAATCCTCTTTCCGAAAAATCGGTTATATGGGGGATATATGCTATAGTGGTCCGATCCGGCGGATTCCGACAAATGTCTAATCGGACACCTAAATATACCCGCTCACCAAATTTTATCAAGATATCTCAAAAACCGGGAGACTAGTTACATACAAACAGACAGACCGACATGACTAAATAAACTCGGCTCTTCCTGATCATTTCGGTATACTTATTGGTGGGTCTTTCTATTTTCCTTTAAGGACTTACAATTTTGAGATTCGTGACAAACTTAATGTACCATTTCATCTTCGTGAAAGGTATAAAAAATCACGCTCTATTAGTCGCTTATACTTGACTTTTGTATGACTCGGAATGATGGACTGTGTCAAGAAAAGATGAAATAGCACTTGTGGTATTTTGTGGAAAAGGTGTCCGAAAGATACCTGACCCTTTCCATGGATCTACTCCAAACAACGATACTAAATTTTCGTTCCACCGTGCATTATATTCATTCTTTCCTGAAGCCACTTAAGAGAGTCCTTAAGTTAAAATTAGACTTGCATAAAAATGTTAAAATTATAAGGATTAATTATGCTTACATATTGCCGCACATACATGCTTACATACTAATATGTACGCTTTAAGAAAATTAACTTTATTCTTAAATTCACCAAAAGTGTAAGTTATCATCTGTTAAAAGGCAGAATCTTGGCGCCCACTACGGATACAAACATTTCATTAAAATCAGGCACTCAATGAGTTATGATGCTCTTGATAACAACAGTCTGAAACGATAGCGATAGTACGTAATGGCATCATGGGATCATGATAGATTCCTTAGATTGGGATTGAAAATGGGCCAAATCGGAAATATAATAAGATGATTCATTACCAAAGACCGAGAATGTCATAAATCTTGATACGTAGGTTGAATTTTGTGACAAGAAATAAAAATTAGAAACATTTTGGAAAATGGACCGCCCACATTTAGAGGAAGGCAATTTTTAAATTTTTCAAGCTTCAAAAAATCCGGTATCAAAATTTCCAAAAATTTGATATTTCATTAACAAGGGAAGATAAAGTGATACATTTTTATATGTGCTTTGACTTTATGACAAACATTGTGAATACATACAAGTGAAACATCTTTCTATTCCTCCATTGCCATACCTACCTGTCAAATAATAGCTGACAGGGAGAATGGCTGTCGCGAATGGCCAGAGAATGGAAGAAAGGTTTGTTTTTTGCTCGCGGTTATTAAATTGAAGTGCTACGAATTGCTCATTTGCGTTTCAAATCAGCTTTTCTTTTAAATGTGTATACAGAATATCAGACTACATATTAATATTAATTTCTAATTCTAGTTAATAGATTAAATGCGAGCAGCCAGTTAAGCAAACATTTTAAAATATGTAAATAATGCAATATAACAGTCGTCTACAAAAATGTTTGAAAAACACAATTGAGCAAATGATTTAAGTAATCGAACAGCGATTGAACAGGTGGTTGAGGCTGTTTACTATTGTGAACGTTTTTATTAAACATTCGCTACTTGTATGAAGTCACAATGATGACAAAAAACAGAAATTTGGTAAAGTTTTGGAAAATTTGTTTGGCACTGCCCACATTTTGAAGCAGAAAATTTTAAAATTTTTAAGCTGGGAATGAAAATCTGGCTATTATAAATATATACTTACAGGCTGTATATTGGGCTGGGTGATTTGTACGGACGAAAGTTAACCGATATCGCGCCATCGATTTTTCGTAGGATTTGGCCTCAGCAAAACAAGTTCCACTTCCGACCAAAAATGTCCGCTAAAAAACGTTGGCGATAACAGTTTTTGAAACAACAGGGTATACATGAAAATTTTTCAAATCAAATGAAAATTTTTAGTAGGTCATGAAAAAACCCTTCAAAATTAAAGTCGAAAAAAAGTAAAAAAAATGCAATTCGCAGGCTCGAAAATTATTTTTTTGGATATGCGTAGTGGAACTTTTTTCCTGAGCTCAAAATCCTATCGAAAAATCGACCCAGTCTACTGTATATACTTAACCGTATCCATTGGCAACCATGCCCTTTTCAACAAAAACGATATCGAAATATCGAAAAACGGTAAAAATGCGATAATTTTTTACCAAGGACCGATAAAGTGTTTAAACTTGTATATTGAAACGATTTTCCGTTTAAACGTGACCTTATGACGAACAATTTAAGTTTTGTAAAATTTTGAAAAACTGGCGTGGCGCCGCTTATAGTGAAAAGAAGAAAATTTAAAAGCTATAAATTAAAACTAAAGTTAAGAGATGTCATGTTGAAGGCATGGTGGTGGTCTTTGCTATTATTATATATAATTTGTGAAAATTACTAAATCAGTTGACGACCACGACCATTTTTAAAAATGGCAAAAAAGAATTAAATGTTTGCGGTGTAAGACTAGATTATACTGAAACTTTACCACAGTAGTGGTATAGTGTAGCAAAGTACGAGAATTTAAATAACTTTGGTAAATGGTAGCGTGGTCCCGTCCCTTTTTTAAGGTAATCTCCTTATAATACTAATAATTATGAATTGACCTATACTAATGAAATTTGTTGTAAAGATTGTTTAGAGAAGAGAAAGCTTAATAAAAATTTAGTTAAATTTTAGAATATATGCGTGCCTTTGCTCCACATTCAGTACAAAACTATTTAAAAGCTTGCAAGCCACAATCAGAAGCCGTTAGTACAACTTTGTAATTTTGCAGAATTATGGTTCTTGGAATTCTATATAGAAAGGAAAATTCGCCAACGGCCACGGCCAATTTTTATACTCAGCGTGCTTTGCATACAGAGTATATTAACTTTGTTTGGATAACGGTTGGTTGTACAGGTATAAAGGAATTGAGATAGATATAGACTTCCATATATCAAAATCATCAGTATCGAAAAAAAATTTGATTGAGCCATGTCCGTCCGCCCGTTAGCACGATAACTTGAGTAAATATTGAGATATATTCACCAAATTTGGTAAACTAGCTTACCTGTACCCAGAATAGATTGGTATTGAAAAATGAGCGAAATCGGATGATAACCACGCCCACTTTATATATATAACATTTTGGAAAACACAAAAAAACCTGATAATTTAGTAAATAATAGCCGTGTTTTTTATACACGCGTATACGTTACGTTTGCGCGTGAAAAAAAACCCCTATCCTCGCTTAGATAATGCTTAGGAGACCCATCTAGCGGCAGTGGTTAAATAACTAGCTACAGCCACAGGGTGTACCGAAAAGCGGAGACACAACCCTCTGATGGCCATAGGGTATAACATATAGCTAAATCAGTTGCAATGAATTGTGGACACACATAGAATACATAGAATTAGTGTAGAGGGTGAAACAAAGACACATATTTCAGTTACATCTGAGTATAATGCGTATTGAAATTTAGTAGGACAAATTTTATGCGCAGCAATTTCAGAGGTGTATTTAAAGTTTGTCGCTTAGCAGTCCATATAAAGTTTAAGCGTATAGACGTTTACGTGTAAAAAAAACACAGCTAATACATCTAGAATATTGAAATTTGACATGTGGACTGATATTGAGACTCTTGAAAAAAATTTGGAACAATTTTTTAAAATGGGCGTGGCACCGCCCACTTGTGATAAAATCAATTTTACAAACATTATTAATCATAAATCAAAAATCATTAAACCTATCTTAACAAGATCCGGCAGAGAGGTTGCCTTTACTATAAGGAATGCTTTGAAGAAAAATTAACGAAATCGGTTAAGGACCACGCCCACTTTTATATAAAAGATTTTTAAAAGGGTCGTGGACGAATAAAATAAGTTTTTTTTTGCAAAAAAGAGCTGTATATCAATGGTATTTCATTTCCCATGTGGATTTATAACAATAAATAGGAAAAACTGCAAATTTAAAAAATGGGCGTGGCACCGCCCCTTTTATGACTAAGCAATTTTCTATGTTTCGGAATCCATAACTCGAAGAAAAGTTAACGGATCGTAATGAATTGGGTACACAGATTTTCCCTATCGCATGAAATATTTCTAGGAAAAAATGGACGAGATCGGTAAAGACAACGCGCACTTTTATATAAAGATTTTGTATAAGGGTCGTAGACGAAAATAATAAGCTATATCTTAGCGAAAAAGAGCTTTGTATCAATAGAATTTTACTTTCTTAAAAAATTATAACATTAAACACTAAAATTTTTGAAAATAGGTGTGGCACCGCGCCTTTATGACTAAGCGATTTTCTATGTTTCGGGAGCCATAACTCGAAGAAAAATTAACGGATCGTAATGAAATTGTTATAACCATATTTTCCTTTATAGACGGAAAAATTTATAGTAAAAATGGACGGGATCGGTTTAAAGGCCACGGCAACTTAGATATAAACAAGTTAAAAGTGTCGTAGGCTAGAATAATAAGCTATAACTTAGCAAAAATAGTTTTGAATCAATGATATTTCACTTATCAAGTTTTATTATTAGAGGAAATGGGGAGACATTTTTTTTAAACGGGCGGGTGCCACGTGTTATGTAGAAAAGTAATTTTTCATACACCCTGCCATAGCTGCCCAAAAAGATCTATTTCGAAGGTTAGCGTAGCGTGCCTAAAGCGTGCTGATGATGAAGACTTAGCAAAAATTGAAAAATTAAAAAAAGCAATAATTATCATCAAAATTATTGTTCTGGTCTTGAGCTCGAATCGAACCTTGAAAAAGCAATCCTTTCTAACGAGATTTGGTAATAAGATTGTTTCTATGACTATTATAGTTTCTTAGACCTAATTTACATATAACGAGAATATCTTCATTTTCGTACTTAACTCCTAATTAATATAATATAATATATAATTAATAACTAGATTTCCCATATAAATTTTCTCTTTGATAATCGCTAATTATGAACAGGTTTAAGAGATGTCGATTTTTTTATAGAAAAACGAACACCTCTAGAGTGTAATCTCTAAATGGAAGCATGAAATAAAAGAGAAACGAAAAAAATTGATAGATAGTAATATAGTTCTTAGGGATTGAGAATTTTTATAGATTAATGCATGTGTAAACATGGTCTTGAAGAAGATCGTATTTTCCTTTCATTTCATTTATTTGAGTCTACGGTTACAAAAAACCATATAGACTAGATTACAAAATATCCTAAATCGAACGACTAAGTAGCTAATATAAAGCGCCACTAAGTGTAGTGGTATGATATCCTAGACAAAAATATGGATCACAGTCGAGATAAAGATTATATATATTAATATATACATATATAAGAGCACTAAGCTGGGTATATAATGTTCAGTTTCGCCCGAACTTAGTCTTCCTTACTTGTTTTACCCCCTTTTTTTATTCAAAACTGCATAAAATATACTGCAATATATAATGCAAAATAAAAATTAACCCGTTAGTAGTTAATTATCGTATTACACTGTTCTTATCTTAAGTTATTTATTGCCTTGTAAATCTATATATATTTTGGTCATTATATTTTATGTATTCAAATTCAGACTTTTAATTATAGTTTAGGCTATTTTAAACACTTCAAACGATTACTATCGTATAGCATATTATCAATAACATACATATATATGTCTATTAGACTGTGTCGATTTATTAACCGATATCGCGAAATCGATTTTTCGATAGGATTTCGGGCTCAGGAAAAAAAGTTCCACTACGCATACCCAAAAAAATTATTTTCGAGCCTGCGAAAAAAAATGGCGAAAGATCAATTTTTTCGACCAAAATACTCCCCAAAACTCAAAAAAAAATGTTTTTTTTCACAAAATTGTCGTAAAAACGTTGGCGATAACAGGTTTTTGAAAAAATTTTTTTTGGGTTTTGAGGAGTGTTTTGGTCGAAAAATTGACCCTTTCGCCATTTTTTTTCGCAGGCTCGAAAGTTATTTTTTGTGTATTCGTAGTGGAACTTTTTTTCCTGAGCTCAAATCCTATCGAAAAATCGATGGCGCGATATCGGTTAACTCTCGTCCATACACATCGACCCAGGTTAATGTATATCTCTAGTCAGTATTGGCAAATAAATAAAAAAACAAAAATGTTTGAAAACTGCTGATGCAATTTCCCTGTCATATTGCAAAATCAATTTGGTTTTATAGCTGCAATTTCATTTGGTATTTTGCTGGTTACTTTTTTTTTGTTTTGTAGATTTTACCTGGCGTGTGGCTCATTTATACACAAAAATCATGTTTACCTTTCATCGTTTATTGCTCGACGAAATGCATGAGTCCATAGCTACAAACATATATACACGATATATAACACATAACTTATTTTCCTATATTCATCATTATATGACCCGATTTAGAAATGTGTAAACTATTTAATGATTGTTTCATATAACGCAAAATTGTTCATGTTTTTAGTCGAAATAAAATAAAATTTATTAGCAACAATTATTATTATGCATCCGCAATCTTGATTTGTTCTTCTGCACTTTGCCATACATGCACTTTTTAATTAACGGTATTCATTGGCTGCACTTAAAAGTAGTTAATATTTTTTCCACAATCTACATTTAGCTCAAGATTTTAATTAAACAAACATTTTTATTATACTCAGCTGAGCAGAGCTCAAAGAGTTTTGTTCGCATAACGGTAATCCGTAACGCCATAAACTAATCGAGATAGATATAGACTTCTATATATCAAAATGATGTGGGCGAAAAAAGGAATTCATTTAGCCATGTCCGTCCGTCCGTAAACACGATAACTTGAGTAAATTTTGAGGTATCTTGATGAAATTGGTATGTACGTTCCTGGGCACTCATCTCAGATCGCTATTTAAAATGAACGAAATCGGACTATAACCACGCCCACTTTTTCGATATCGAAAATTTCGAAAAACCGAAAAAGTTCGATAATTCATTGCCAAAGACGGATAAAGCGATGAAACTTGGTGAATGTGGGTTGACCACATATCGCAGAATAGAAAATAAGTAAAATTTTGGACAATGGGCGTGGTAACGCACACTTTTGAAAGAAGGTAACTTAAAAGTTTTGCAAGCTGTAATTTGGCAGTCGCTGAAGATATTATGAGAAATTTTGCAAAAATGTTGCTCCTATTACTATATGTGTGCTAAATAAAAGTTAGCAAAATCTGATGAAGAACACACCCACTTAAAAAAAAATTTTTTTTTAAATTTTATATCTTTACAATATATAAGTAAATTATGTCAACATTCAACTCCAGTCTTGATATGGTACATACAATAATAAAATTAAATTACAAAATGGGCGTGCCTCCGCCCTTTTTATTTAATTTGTCTAGAATACTTTTAATACCATAAGTCGAACAAAAATTTACCAATCCTTGTGAAATTTGGTAGGGGCATAGATTCTATGACGATAATTGTTTTTTGTGAAAATAGAGCGAAATCGGTTGAAGCCACGCCCAGTTTTTATACACAGTCGACCATCTGTCCTTTCCGCTCGGCCGTTAACACGACACCTTGAGCAAAAATCGATATCTTTACTAAACTTAGTTCGTGTACTTATCTGAACTCACTTTATCTTGGTATAAAAAATGGCCGAAATCCGACTATGACCACGCCCACTTTTTCGATATCGAAAATTTCGAAAAATGAAAAAAATTTCATAATTCTATACGAAAATACGAAAAAGAGATGAAACATGGTGATTGGATTGGTTTCTTGACGCAAAATATAACTTTAGAAAAAAACATTGTAAAATGGGTGTGACACCTACCATATTAAGTAGAATGAAATGAAAAGTTCTGCAGGGCGAAATCAAAAGCCCTTGAATCATGGCAGGAATACTGTTCGTGGTATTACATATATAAATAAATTAGCGGTACCCGACAGATGATGTTCTGGGTCACCCTGGGTTCACAATTAGGTCGATATCTCGAAACGCCTTCACATATAGAACTAAGGGCCACTCCCTTTTAAAACCGTCATTAATACCTTTAATTTGATACCCCATATCTTACAAACACATTCTAGAGTCACCCCTGGTCAACCTTTATGGCGATATCTCGAAAGGCGACCTATAGACTATGGCCCCACTCCCTTTTAAAATATCTTTAATACCTTCCATTTATAGCCATGTCATACAAACACATTTCCAGGGTTTCCCTAGGCTCATTTTCCTGCATGGTGATTTTCCCTCATTTTATTTCAAAAGATCTCAGCTGAGTATGTAATGTTCGGTTACATCCGAACTTAGCCTTCCTTACTTGATTCTGCTTTGTTTGTTTTTGTGTTTTTTTGTTTATTTTGTTCCATCGTTTCTCTTGCAATTTTAGTATTATCATAAATTAATATATTTAAGTTCAATTAAAAAGTTCCAAAAACTGGGTGCAGCCAATCTTTGTGTGCCAATCGCACTCATGCGTGGAATTTAACAAAAATTTTGTCAAATTTATATCTTTTTAAATGTTTGTGAAATTAACCAGATATTTTTTTTGTGTTCAGAAAAAATATTAAAAATGTAGATGAGAAAATGTAAAAAAGCAAAGGTTGTAAATTTGCAAAAATGACGAAAGATCGGTAAGCGAATTACCTCATGAACCCAGTAAGTAATTTGTAAATGAATCTCTTACTGTCCGCGAGTACAAACTCAAACTGTCGACATTTGAAATTATAATTTAAATTTCATGGAACGAATTGTACATTTCTTAAGACCATTTATTAAGATTCAAATTTAACACGAATAAGTTTTTAATGAACGGGCTCATAACTGATTGAGTCCATAGTTACCAGAGGTTTAACGACGACCAAATTAAAAACCTCATCAAAAAGTATAGCCTGGTTACACCACATTCTATTGGTCTTGGTGAGTGGAACCTGAGTAATAGTTATTTTTAAAATTATTTGGGCAATCCATAAGAGTGTCGTATTCTTGTAAAATTTTAAGATTTCAGTCGTTTCCATGGTTTCCCGTATAAAATTTGATTTAAACATTGCACATAGGTAGATTTTAGACATTTAGGCGGCCATAATTGAATTTCTGAAAGTTGCCACAATTACAAAAAAAAAGCACTCCCACAGCTTAAGAATAGACAGGGGAACAATAATTCTACCCTTCCCAGCCATCGCATACCTGGTATTAGCTGTCAAGTATCGGAATTTAGCTATTTCTGAAACGCGTGTTATGGCTTTTTTTGAACCTACGTGAAATCGCATGTTTTAACGTGAATGTTTTAAGTTTTAAGACAATGAATTGAGTAATTGAGATGGATTCTGATATTTTAGGTAAATACTAACATTATTAATGGTTGAAGAAGAACATTAATTGATGAAGAACATATTTTATTTAGGACGTTAAAAAAATTTTTTTTTGATTTTTGGTGTTCAAAACCAGTTTGGGTATGTTTCCAAGTACCGTCCAAGTGAAAATTAGTTTTGAACATGGTACTTGGCACAATTAGCTTGCCAACTGCATTAAATTTAGCTGCATATTCTTGCAGATAGGGGGTTATATAGAGGGTTTGATACACCCTTGTTTCTGTACAACAAGAAAAATAGCCTAACTGCGCAGGTTTTTTTAGTGTTACCATGCGCAGTTCCAGGGACTTTTTTGTATTGACTGTAATTAAGTATATAATACTAATCTACATAGGAGTTTCTTATCACACAACGGATTTTTACTGATTTTTAATTTTTCTTGCTTTATGTACACTGCTCCCACATTACGCTACACTTATAAATTCTAAGCTTACGATTACGCTTATTACATTCGGGTGTAAGTGTAGGCGTATTGTGGGCGAATCTCGAATGTAAGCGTAATCGTCATCTTAGACTTTATAAGTGGAAGCAGTGTACATAGTAGAGTTGATATGAGCGAAATCAGACAGCAAATCAATTAATGGATAAAAGATAAGGTATAAAAAAGAAAGTAAAACGACAAGGGTAAAGAATATAAAGCAGAAGATAAGGAGGAAAAAGAACAATATTTGAACAAAGTCGATAAAGATGTGGATGATAATAACGATGCTTATGGTTATCTTCACGTATGCCAAGCGAAGAAAAGGAAAGGAAAGGTAAGAAAAGAAAAGGAAAAAAGGAGGAATGAGAAATGGAAAGATTAAAGACGAAATCGAAGCCGGAACCTAAACCGAACACGTGTTATCAATTTGGCTTGTTAACGAAAATGTATCGATTTGTTTTCAAAAAAAAATTAAAGGCGCGATAACCTCCGAAGAGAATTTAAGGCCGAGCTTCTCTTCCAACTTGCGTCGTGCTCCTTTTAATTTTTCCTACAAATTGCCGGGATGGGACCTACTTATTTTATGCCGACTCCGAACGGCATCTGCAAGGCAGGTGAGTTTTCACTGAGAGCTTTTCATGGCAGAAATACACTCGGAGTGCTTGCCAAACACTGCCGATGGGCGACCCCGCTTTGAAAAAATTGTCTTCTAATTGAAAAAAGTTGTTTCTAAAATTTTGATGTTGCTTTGCCCGGGGTGTGAACCCAGGATCTATGGGTGTGGTAGGCGGAGCACGCTACCATCACACCACGGCGGCCACGATCGATTGTGTTCGAAAAAATATCAGCATGTTATCGATTTATTATTAAAAAGTCTATCGATTTGATATGATTTTTTATCGGAGTGATACCAATTTGTTATCGGTGTGTTATCGTGTTATTTGAAAAACGGAAAGCACACAATTTCTATAGAATCAATGACACATCTGCAATCCGGCTATGACAAGTCGATAATAAACCAATATCAAACCGATGAGCTCGTTCATAAATAGGCAGTAACTCGACGATTTCAATTGTTGTTGTTTTCACAAATAAAAGCCGATGAAGTATTATTCAATTACAAGAGATTTGCTCGGCTGACAACTTTTTTGACAATTGCAGCCATCTTGCTCCCAATCGAATTAACATCCGTCGTTAAGAGTGTTATTTCTTTACGATTTATCGAAAAATATTAGTAGTAGAAATAGGAAGCATCAGTTTACAAATACTCGATAAGTACTGAACTGCATAATTTCTTAGAACATGTTTTTTTAATTTTATGATGATTTATTAACTATGCCATGGATCTATTAGTGTGGCTGAATATAGGTAATTTTATGAAAGGTAAGGACACCAAGGAATCCTGCATTTTTGTAGGCCTATGAACATACGAAATCTAAAATAATTTGAAATTTATCGTTCAACGTCAAAAACTCGACTAGTAAATTCGTTTCCATTCAAGATATTGTGTGAATCGTTTTATGTATGTATATTTGGAATATTATGTATATACTTATTTGGAATATTCGGACCTCGTGAGGTATTATCAACGAACGTGTTTCCGAATATTCCAAATTAACGGTTTATCCGGAACCCTTTCATGAATACTTAAACGGAAAACAGCTTTCCGAATTTTCAGAATAAAAAAGCAAATACTCGCTGTGTAGCATTTCCTTTTTTTCACTTCATTGCGGCTGCTGAGTAGAGTATCACCCCATGTCGGCTGCCTGCTCGAAATCGTCCTATCTCAAAATTTTTTCAAAAATGTCAAATTTCAGGATTTGTCGAAAAAAACCTTATCTCAGAAAGCTTTTAATTAACTCCCTCTCATGTCATTTTTACTTAAAACAAACGCTAAATGGTCCTGAAATCACCTTTTATAGGTGGAGCCATCACGAAGTTTGAGTCAAATACTCCCGATGATGATAACTAAAACATTCTGAGTCACACCCCAAAATAGTCCCTGTAAAAGTCTCGAATAGTTAGAAAAAGCCTAAATACCTACTCCGAACCGATCTTTAATACATTCCAAATCCAAAAGAGTTCGGAAATAATCCCGAAATAGCACCAAAAGAATCTGGATTTGATCCCGAAACAGTTCGAAAACAATTCCAAAATTTTTCGGAAGTATATCCGACACGATTCAGAAGACAATCCTAAAATAGATCCGATAACAACGCTGAAATTATCCGCAGACAGCCCAATCTCGAGTTGATATAGACAGGATCTCGAAAATGTACCGAAATTATCAGAAAAAATTCCGACACAATCATTTCGGACCGCCGAAAACAGTCCCGACTTATCGCAAAATGCTAACTAAGTAGTTCCAATTGAAATTCCGGAAATGACCCACAAACTACACATAAAGTATTAAGAGTGAAATTTAATTTATCTTAAAGAGCTCAAAAATTCATGGCATGGTAGTTCAAAACTATGTATTTCAATTATATGCTGGGTGCATAAGAAATAAACGTCTATGCACATTAGACTGGGTCGATTTATTAACAGATATTGCGCCATCGATTTTTCGATAGGATTTGGGCTCAGGAAAAAGAGTACCACTACGCATACCCAAAAGAATAATTTTCGAGCCTGCGAAATTTCATTTTGTTGACTTTGATTTTTAAGGTTTTTTTCATGACCTACTAAAAAATTTTCATTTGATTGTAAATTTGCAAGTATCCCCTGTCCGACCCAAAAATGTCCGCTAAAAACGTTGGGATAACAGTTTTTGAAAAAAAAACAATATATTTTTATACATATGAAATCTTTTTTAGTAGGTCATGAAAAAAACCTTAAAAATCAAAGTCGAAAAAGTTAAAAAAATGAAATTTCGCAGGCTCGAAAATTATTTGTTTTGGGTATGCGTAGTGGAACTTTTTTCCTGAGCCCAAATCCTATCGAAAATCGATGGCGCGATATCGGTTAACTTCGTCCATATAAATCGACCCACCCTTATGCACATACAACATACATATACGCGAATGATTGCAATCATTTAAAGCATAGTTTTAGGCGCAACATGTTTGACCTTTGAATATCACTGTTGGTAGGAAAAATTGTACAAATATACTAGGGATGACGAAAAATATATACAATTATCCACCGTGTCGGAAATCAATAAAAACAAAGGAAACGAATATCGTAGGGTTGGGGTTAATTTAAATTGTATGTAAAATTGATACGTTTTCGATAACAAAAAAATGAATATTTGTTTTTTGATACGGAAATTCTGTAATGTTAAGAAAAATTAATAAAATTTTAATAGGATATGTGGAAGTATCTATAATACTAATGAAATTTCATTTCAAACTCATAAAAATATCTCTTGGTTTCGTGTTCAAATATGTTGCCCCAGTTGCAAAGACAGTAAAATGTAAAACAAAATATTTATTAGCAATGCATATTTAATAACATCAACCAATTCACCAAAAGCAATCAAACTTTTACAAATTGTATAAACAATTTATTAATTAAAAACTTTTCCAAATCTTCTTGCTACTATGAAATCAATTAATCATAATCTAAAAACGCTTACAAAAATACATTTGAACACATTTGACACTTAATTGTTTTTGTCAACATATTTCCCACCAAAAACAATCAGCTCATCGCACACAAATTGTTGTTGTGTAGTATAACTAATTTGATTATTTATCAATAAATGTAATCAGTGACAAACAATCAGAAATGAATGTTATAAAAAGAGAAGTTTGTCATCGTCATGGAACTGATTGTAACAAACAAAGGAGAAATGCTAAAGTAAATAAATATATGTAGATGATACTAAGATGTAAAAGGAATGTTCATTAGGGTGATTCCAAAATGAATGGTAAAGCAATTGTCATTTATATTTACAGCCTCATTCTGCGTGGGTGGACATCGGCAGTGTTGCCATTTTAGTGCTTTTTGGAGCTAGATCAAGCACTTTTTTTTGCGTTTAGCTCCAAAATTCCGGTTTAGCCCCTAGCTCTTTTTTGGCCCTCTTTAAAATGTTTGCCCCTTTTTGGCTCCAATCTATTTCGACAATGCGTATTGTGAAATTTGTAATGTGTTTTAAGGCCAAATTAAACTTCCTTAACCCTAACGCCAATAAGTTTATTAGTCATAACGTATCCAAAACAATGAATAAAATTTACAAAAAGTTATTAAATTCACCAACTCAAATATGTTTAGGTTATGGATATGGCGAGAAACCAAAAACCAACTGGTTGGCTATGGTATGGTTATGGCGTTAGCGTTATGGTATGGCACCATTAATCGATTACATTGATTTCCATAAGGTAGGTTCGATCAGCTGTTTTATCTGGTTATGGCTTTATGGTTATAAGTCACATTAATTGGCCTTTTATGTGTGTCGACGTTTTATTTTAATTGTTTCGTTGTGTATGATGTGGCAACTAGGACCTCAACTGATAACAAAAATTTTAATCGATAAACTGTGTCATGAGGTTGTATATTTGCTTTCCAGCTTGTGCAACAATATAGTATCACCTTCTAAGAGTTTCGACCCTTTAATTTCGGATTATAATAAATTTTGTCTCCCGTACCTTATTTTCATTATACCTTTGAAGAATATATACGAATACAAAAATAAGATAAATGTATAGACGAATTCATTGTATGAAAGATACGTAATATATGTCGCGACTTTATAATTAAATTAATAGAGCAATTAAGGCAACGCTTACCGCACAATATAGAAACGCTTAGCAAAATAGATTTCTTTGCGGTTGAAAACACATTGAGAACTGTAAAACCTCAAATGTTTTCCATATTTCACAAATGAAAAAAAAACAAATAAAGTACTGATGAAATAACGATATTACAATACAGTGCAAAATATCTATCTCCAAAATTAAAAAATGTGACTTCAACATTAAGTTTTTGGCTTGATGTTAAACAGTATATATTCCAAAAGCTTGTCGATTTTGGTGCTGCCACTAAGCAATGCTGAAGTTGCAAGAACGTTTCAAACATGAGTTTGATTAAAAGCAAAACACAGAAAGAAATGAGTTTAGTTATGTTGAATTCGCTTCTTACAATAAGAAGTGTCCTTAAACGGCTGAATAAATGCTGTCATGACTTTGAAATAAACAACGATTTCTTAAAATTAAGGAACACAAAAATATTTATGAGTGTAGCAAAAATAATATTCATCTTCTGAGGAGAAATCATAGATTTTGTAGTCTAAGGCCCATCAAATTTATCTGGTCCCAACATAAACTTGAATATCTCACTCGTGTATTTTAATGGTGTTCGTACACCCGTAGTGGTTAAAAATTAAATAAAAAATTTGAAAAATTTTAAATTAATTTTCATCGGCCAACATTTTGGCCATTTGTATTTTTGCGAACCCATAGCGGTGTCGTCATTGTAGTAGTCTTAAAACTACTTCTTACCTTTTAACGATACCTTACCGCCAAATGGCAAAATAAAAGTTAAGAAAAACCTATTTTTGTTATTAAAAAATATAAAATGAACTATAAAAACAGTATTATTATATACCTCTCTTGTCATGTGTTAGTTTTCTGTACCTTTTTTATAACTCTGTTTAAGTTTGATTTTAAATAAATATGAAAACTTACATTGAAAAATATACATATGTATACTTTTAGCTCTTTTTGCAACGGGTTTTGGATTTTCTTGCAGAAATTTTAGCTTATTCTAGCTCTTTTTTCTAGATTCTAGCCCAAAGAAATTTTTTTTCTGGCAACTTTGGATATCGGATGCTAATGGAGCTCTAAAATAACGTTTTCTTTTGTATAGCTTTACGTTATTTGTTATTGAATTGTCTTATTTGTTTTCGCTTACGCACCATCTGTTCGTAAAAGAATGCCGAGATAACGTCAGTCAGCTGTTATCGTTTTGCTACTCGTGCTACAAACAGACGAACGACGTTCGTTTTGGACAAGATAACGTCAAAGGTAATCAGGCTGTTAGTTCATGGATTGTATGTAATGGGTTCAGATTAAATTATTTTTGCTATGTCTTGTCAACAAACTAATCATATAAGATGGAAATCTTTAGGTGGTAATCGATAAAGATCGTTATATTGTAGAACTAGCTGAGCTGTCTCATTATCCTAACTATGGCTACTCCACCTGGAGAATACGTGGTACGACTGATTTTCCTGCGGATGCTTTGAATACAGTCCACATCCAGTTCCCTTTTTCATTTTCGAGCTGGGTGCGTAGATTGTTATGACCTTACATAGTTTAGCCTTTCACCCCATTCCTTCCTCGAGGGATTTTTTATGTTCTTCCCTTGGAAGTCAACAACCGCCATGATAGGGTCCGTGTCGGAAGTTCGGTCAGTTATAATTTGGTTTAGTCCTTCCATTGGATTACCTTAAACGTAGCGCCCCTTTTGCGGCCCAATGCTGCACGAATGCTAGTAGAGGTATCTAGTGAAAAATTCGATTCAATCCTTTCTGAAGTATTCTGCTCACTGCGTCTAACATTACCAGGTAAGCTACTCTTTGCACCTTCCTAACCCTCTGTTGATTACACTTTTTGCGTCTTTCACCAGAGGAGATCTCCATACGTTAATATCGTTCGAATAACTGTGTTGTACATATCAAAGATAGTATGCGGTGACTATCTTCAGTACCTCTGGAAAGTTTTTTATTTTTACTGGGCTTATAAGAGCCATCACACTGCCCTTTTTGGCTCGTCACTTCAATAAACCGGCAGTTTTCGCTTTGCTTTTTTCACTAGGTCAAAATGACTGACATCGGAAACTGTTTGCCAGCGTGTCCATTATACAGATAAAGCAGTACGTGAGTGCGAGGGGCTTGGGCTGCTAGCCACAAAGAAAAATACTCGAAAATTTAACCAAAAATTCGGCGACAGACAAAAGGTTTTAAGCCCGGGGCAAACTTCTATAAAAGCGAAAACGGCGACTTGATAACCGATGTCTATAGGGTGCTTAGATTATGGAGGGTCCAGGCAGAACACCAACGACTATGATGAAATCAGAATATCAATAATCAGTTTAAAAAAGTACAAGGCCGTGGATGCTGATAGACTGCCTGCGGCCCTGAGTGATTACCTGTCCAGTCCACAAGAAGACGGATCCTGCAAGTATCTCGGAACCAGCCTTCTTGGTATCACATGTAAGGTTCAGTCAAGCGTATTGTGCTTAAGATTGACGTCGACCGTGAGTCGGCAGATGACCTTATCAGCGCGGGTTCAGACCTGCTATAGCATAGATTTGCACTATGCGCGAAATCTTGGAAAAAATTCGCGAAGAAAGAATTGACACATATCCGCTCTCCGTAAGACTTATATGGCAGTGCAAAATGACGTTGAGCAACACTATCAGCTCAGTTAGAATTGAACCGGATCTCTCCGAGCCGTTTGAAACTAATCGAGCTTTTAGACAGGGAGACCTCCTATCGTTCGATTTCCTTAATTTGATGCTGGAGAAAATAGTACAAGCTGCAGAACTTCACCGCTCTGGAACAATATTCCATAAAATCGTGCAATTACTGGCTAATGCTGATGACATTGATATCATGAACCCTGCGCCGTAAGTTCTGTTTACTCGAAAGTGGAAAAAAGCGGAAATAATGTGTTCAATGGTGAATAGCGACACAACGAAGTATCAGCTGTCATCCAGCGAAGAATCACTCTTGTCAATAAATGCTATTTTGGACTAGGTAGGCAATTGAACAGTAAAGTCCTCTCTAGGCAAAGGAAAATAATGCTCTACATTCACTTATTGTATCCGTACTGCTATGTTGTGCAGAACATGTACCATGACAACATCAGTTGAGCCGGCTCTTGGAGTGTTCGAGAGAAAGGTTTTTCGAAAGTTTTACGGACATCTACGCATTGGCGACGGCCGAAGAAGATTTAATGATGAGCTTCACGACGGCATCAAAAAACATACAGAAAACACAGCGGTTACGCTGTCTTGGTCCTGTTATGCGAATGAAAAATAATGCTCCAGCTAAGAAAGTATTTTTATCGGAACCTGCATATGGAAGCAGAGGAAAAGGGTGGTCCCCACTCCGCTGTAAGGATAGGTGGAAAACGATTTAAAATTCTCTTATTTTAAGGCCATAAGGAAGCAAGTTAGTTTTCTGAGCGAATTTAGCTGGTATAGGAATCTCCGGAAAATGTACGATAAAATTTTGTTTCATAATAATGAACCACCTTAATGTGTATACAAATCTGTATGTGAATCCACGCATAATCGTTTTTAAATTTATGTATATAGCATTTTTTAATTAATTAAACAGATTTATGTTTGTCATAGGAAAAAATATATCGGAAATTTTCATTAAAATTATTGCCGAAACTTTGATTGTTGACTTACAAATTAAATTATGGAATTTAAGTGAAACTTATTTTAACTCTTTGGTAATTTATATAATGTGTGTATACATGGACATATTCACATACATATGTATGTACATTCAAACATGAACATAATGTAAATGGAAAAGAAAAATCAATTGTGGTTTTAATCAAAATAAGAAATTACATCCTATTGAGACACAATTTTAATGGTTCGAGCTACGATTTCGATTGATTGATACACTGGCACTAATATCTATATATGTATGGTATATACGAATTATTACTGACGTGCTTACAATTTGTTATACAAAAAGTTTCATTGTAATATAACTAAGTAAACAACAATAGGTTGTCAATAAATGGGGGATGTGACCAGCGCCCAATCTTGCCCTTTGTGAATTTAATGTTGGTATGAGAAGTGAAAGTAAAACCATACAATGTATAAGAAATTGAATTAAATCCCTAAAATAGTAGCAAATACAATATGTAGTAAGTGCCTTTATTCTATGATTACAATTGGTATTATTAACCTTAATATTCATAGTAACTACGTACTCACATTCATAGATGTACTTATTTAGGTACTCGTATGCAATTCATGAGTTGAGTTCCAATGAATTATTCAGCTCTGGATCACTAGCAAATCTCACTGGAACGATACGGGCCGGTGCTATGAGATTTGGCAGCACTCAACTCTCGTGTAAACATGAGACACAAATCATATAGAAGATTGCGCATTGCGCATGTAAACATTAGTTCAGCTGTTTTTTATGGGCAGTTCATACGTCATTTTCCTTTAGCTCTTGTTTTTTTCTCTCTTTCTTTCATTCGCTCAAGCAGTCAACTGTGACGTAATGCGCAGAAGATTGAAGTAAAGGAGCAATATTTTCTTGTACAAACGCACGCTCGTTTATGTAGCAAACCCTATGGATCGGGTGTCGTTTTTGGATCGGCTCGAAGTTTATTTTTTTTTAATATATTTTGACAGAATCCAACATTTTTAATTTTCGCTATGGCTTCCCTTCAAAATTGTTGGATTACGTGTTCCATTTTCTTCATGTTGGAGTACTCTAACAATACTCCTTTGCAATGCGTTTTGCGGACCACCATCAGCCGATCATTGCTCGTTTTTTAACGACAGTGATCACGACACTATGACGATCGAACAGAGTTGCCAAAAGTAAAATATTACATGCAAATAACTAATAATAAAATTTTACTTTTGGCAACTCTGATAAAATGCAACGGCGCACTGCTTTTATGTCATACATGTATAGACAAATATTAGTTTCTTTATTCACGCAAATGCTAAATAACATAAGAATAATCGTAGTATAAAATATAAAAGTTGTATTGCCCCTCTTCATTTACTTTCATTTTAAATTAAATTCACTTCGATAATTCTTTCCGACACAATTCCTCTTTAGTACTTTGGCATATGATCCTCTGTGGGTGCTACATGGAGTACTACAGTGAAAGTACTTTGGAAAGTACTCTCACGTATGTACTCTATGGAATACTCACAAACAAAGCGAGAGTGGGATCATCTACTCCTCTCCTAGGACATCGCAATGTTAATTGGAGCACATTTTTTGTATGAATACAGATTAGATTTGGAGCAGTCCTATACTCCCAAAGGAGTATTCCTTACATTATTTATAGAGTACTCGCGTTTTTTGAAGGGTTATTGTTACCGAAGTCAAACGCGTCAGTTTTACTTAAAAAAAATTAGCAGAGTGTTTTTATACAAATTTTATTAAATACCTACGAGCCGGACCCGTGCGCATCTTGCGCAACCAATATAAATGTATTTTATTAAATATCAATCAATGAAAACTTCTTACTTCTTACAGCTTTGCGCTGCCATCTAGCGTGTGGATCAACTGCCGGTAATGCAGTGCAAATATTCACAATAGTGCCATAGTACAAATATGTTTCTTTGTGTGCTCACAACCGTTTATTTTTAACAAATTATTTTAATAAAATATAGCTAAACAAAAGCACTACGACCAAAATTGCCCAAAGCTCGCTAATAGCCCGGATCTCCATCTTTACAACCAAAACTTTATTTATAGATTTGGATTCCAAATAAGAGCGAAAAAGGGACCCGCACATAAAAACAGCAATTATGAATATATATATTAGATGATTTTGTAGATAAGATTCTAGAGCTCATTGCTACGGATTGAAAATTTGAATAATTTAGTAATTCCATAAGGAAGTTCAGGATTTTGTGCACATGGTCTAGCATCATTTGGAAACTGGTGTAGTATACTTACACAATATATTCGGATATGCGTTTGTTACATTAAACACTGTAGTACATTTTCTCAATATAGAATAACAGATCAGCAGCTTTCAATCCAAAACAAATTGTGCGAAGAAAATATTGGAAATTCAAAAAGTTGTTTACGATCCATAGCTTATACTTGCTATTGCAAGGTTTCCAATACTAAATGCACAAAAAATCTGAACTAAATGAATAAACATTTTGACGTGCTCAATGGCATAGTTTAAAACGAGTTATTAGCCGTGTTTTTTAAAACGCGCGTATACGTTTCGTTTGCGCGTGTAAAAAACGCCTATCCTCGCTTAGATAATGCTTAGGAGACCCATCTAGCGGCTGTGGTTAAACAACTACCTACAGCAACAGGGTGTACCGAAAAGCGGAGACGCAACGCTCTGATGGCCATAGGGTATAACATATAGCTGAATCAGTTGCGATGAATTGTGGACACACATAGAATACATAGAATTAGTGTAGAGGGTGAAACAGACACATATTTCAGTTACATCTGAGTATAATGCGTATTGAAATTTAGTAGGACAAAATTTATGCGCAGCAATTTCAGAGGTGTATTTATAGTTTGTCGCTTAGCAGTCAATATAAAGTTTAAGCGTAAACGGATATACGCGTGTTAAAAAATACGGCTATTGTATGGCCTTAGTAATTGTTTTTAGACTTAAGCGAATATGTATGGGCGTCGAGTGGAAAAAAGGTGATAAATTTCGGACACCCTAATGCTATCAAAAATCTATTAAAAATAACGAAATCAACAAAGCCACGCTATGGATCCGAAAGTGATCCAGAAAAATATAGGGATAACAACGTTGTTGTTGCCTTTGCATGTTAACTTTTTTCGGGATCTGCATCAGTGTTCATTGGAACTCAGCTATTTTATACCCCCCTATAAAAGTATGCAGTCATAGTTAAATTACAAATCGTATTGTATTTTTATATGGCTTTTGTATGCTGATTGTCGCATAAAACTGACAATAATCGTTTAAGATAGTGAGGCCTAGAAATTCACTTCCTTTCTTATTGCCTTTACAGAGTTCATTCACATCAAAGATTTTCTCTAATAATATAAAGAAGAATGACAATATTTATGATTATAGGGACTTCGGTTACAGTGGAGTGTGGTGGGGCCACAAACGAGAGAAAGGTGTGCTTGAGGGGGCGTTTTGCCTTTGGTTCTTTCGTTGGGGTAGTAAACAAGCTTTTGTGAAGCTATAAGTCAGTGGCTACCTAACGAGATCACCTGCCTATCCTGGTCAGTGATAAGTTTCTGGACACCTTGTGGGATACGGTGGCTAATTTGGCTGAGTCATGTACCCAGGGTTTCAACCTAGCAGAACGGAACTATTTGTTTTTACAACAAGATATAATTACCACAATCTCGTAACTCCCCTGGTTGGGGACATGGATTGTTTGTCATGGTGTTAGCTACTTTCAAAATGATATTCAAGCCGAAGTTTGAATGGAACCTTGCTTGGTATAAAAAACTGCCCGAACAACTTAGCCCAAAGCGATATTTGCCTCGATTACGAATTGTTGGATGAGATGCTAACCCGTGCTACAACGGTTAGATAATTTAAATCCTACTCGGATATCCAGCGGCTGTTAAAGCCCCATGCTAAATTGTAGTACGTTCGGGCCGTCGACCGACGGCCGTACGACGGTGCCTATCCTCGCTATTACATCTTACCACATCCAAACTCAAATGATCAGGGTATACCATAACCAGCATGTATATAACTGAACCGGACGTAAAGAGCTGTAGGAAACTCGAAGCTTCGCAGCCTACCTGTGGTCTGATCCTGTACATGTACACCTAGAGCCAGTTAAGAAAACGCTACCTTTTTCATGGTAGCGAGATCCTTCTGAAGGAAAGTGGATAGCAGGCAGTCTGCCGAAGCGTTTGGGTTAACAAACGCTTATCTTTCAATGGATTGTGAATCCTGTGCGTTACTGTCCAATGGACGTTCATGTTGAACTGTAAATGGGGGATGGTGAGGTGGCCTACAGCTTACAGTTTTGCGATCGCGAGAACTATTAATGATCTACTTGATCCAGTGCTAAAAGTGCACTAAAAAGTGCTAATACATCACAGCGACATCAGGATCCGGTCCACACGGGCCATCTCATTTTCCCCCATCCTCAACTTTGGATTGAAATCCTTCTGCAAAATCTGGACGTTAAAGGTAAAGGTAGAAAATAAAAAAAGGCAGAGTTATTAAGCAAGTTACTCCTTCAACTCCACATGTAATTTTGTATCCGTCCATGATAACTCAACATTTTTTCTAACATTCCCCGTACGAATAAGTATCCTCTAATTTGTGTCGAAAACTGCCATTCTAATTATAAACAAATACATTTTTATCAATTTGAGTTTGTCTGCAGGGTAGGTAAAAAGAAAACTGCTTACGCACACGCACAAGATATTTGAATACGAATTGAGGACATCAAACGATCGAATCGCCATCTGTGGTTGCAGCCGATCGAACGTGCCAAGATCATTAGCGATGAAAAAAACTTCTGTCGGCATTATGTGCGTGGTAGTGAAAACAAGAAAACGACATGAATAGAAAAGTAGACACCTGGCTGAATTGAATATTTCTTGACTATTGTTTGGTTGAATTCCACTCAATAAAGGGAAAGGAGAACGAAGAACATTGTTTGGCAGTGATTATCAGGAAGTACTTATGTCCTTGCTTACATATATATGTATGTACATACGAGTATGCGTAATATGGTACATCACTGGTATTAAACCTGATTTAGTTTCACCTGGCTTGGCCTATTGTATATTGTAGTATATTGGAAAAGAAGCATTTGTGAAGATTTTTATAAATAAATATATTTTTATAAATCATAGTACCTATTTCATATTTGCCAAAAATATGCGTTTAATGCTTGAAACACAATGCCGAGCGACGACGATATACGCCGCGTCGGGCGATGACATTTTTCAAATTACGCCCAGACATTTCGTCTACTTAAAACACAATGCCGGGCGAAATTGACGCTGTTTATTCAGAGTGGCCATTATTTAGAAGTAAAGATAAAAAAATTAAAACTTTTTTAATTCTCTGCTTTAGCACTTGACTGCTAAAACATGCCCAAAATGACGAGAAATTAACAAAACAAAACAAAAATGTTAAGAAATTAATTTAAAAATTAATAGATATATGTAAAGCATACATTTTTGGATATTATGTTTTCTATATACATATACATACAATTTTCTAACAAAATTAAGGAGACTCGAAATTCATTTCAGACGTATGGGTCCCATGGACAATATTACTCAGTATAACCCATAGATTCAGAAACTGTATGTGCCTTTTCAACAACAAATTTGACCCACCCCAATGTATATATATTTTTTTTTATATAAATAGTATATAATTTTTTTCGAGATAAATATCATAAATTTAAGTTATTATATTATTGAAATCTTTTTGCGCACTGATAATATTAAAAGAAATTTTCTTCAATTACTCTACGAGATTTTTATCGGTGTTGATAGCCCGTAGATTAAAAGGAGGTACCTAGGTTTCATCGCATAATGTGATATGGCGCACCATTGTTTTACCATATCGTAGACAGCGCTGTAGTAGATGGTTCAGCGTGATCCAGGGAAAAGTGTTGCTTTCTATAGTTTTGAAATGCTTCAAGTATTCCTTATGGTAGCCATAGTCCGTGAGCAATTGGGTAATCCCAAATGATATACCAAAGATTTTCGCATACGTTTTTCCTGCCGTTGCTGATCTCTACTCTGCTACGACGACCGTCGGCCGCCGCGCTCCTTCCTTCCTCACTATCTTGGCACGAAAAGCTGCTATTCTCCTAACACCTCCAGCCACGTATGTGTCTGTGTTATTTTCACCTCTGCTTTGCGTAGTATCATGTTCGGAGGCAGGCATTGTACACCGAAGTTAGTAGTGATTGAGTTTAGCAATGATTGAGTTTAGTGTTGATTGAGTTTAGCAATATGTCGGAGATGAAGATGGCTCTGTTCGGTTTCATTGTGGTTAAGGCTTCCATGACTTCTTTTATAGAGAACGGGACATCGTGTGGTATAGCTGGATTACTTATAGTATTGCTCCCCAAAAGCAGGTGGTGAGTATTATTGTCTGAGTTGTCGTCAGGATAAAATTCTAGAGTAAAGCTAGTGCCGTTTCAAGGCTCTTTTCCGCATATATTTCATGCTTGCAGAGTGTTCTAGGCGGTCGATGAGGAGGAGCGTATTTTCTAATCCTGTTTTTGAGAGACCACACGTCTTTTTTTCCTTGTCTCTTATAGAATTCGTTAAAATTTATAATGGATGCCTTTCTAAGAGCATTAGGATATTCCGTTATGTCCAGGGCATGTTCTTTGGTGACTTATTCCGTAGACTTCTTCGCTTTAGATAAGCTGTTAAATTTATGATGTAAACTAATGCACTCTTCTTTTAATAGCTGCAAGGTTTTGTACCCTTGCGCTTCTTCATAGACGGTTCGCAAGCTTCGATAATTAAAGCGTTTACACTCTTCACAGCTGTTTCTAATCCGCCAGAAATAAAAGCGGTAAATATTTTTGTTTAGAACTCCTTTGTTCCGTAGACTCTGTTCTAAAGCTTGGTTAAAAACGTCGCAGTTTGCAGCTTTGATTTTATAACGGTAAGTAGTTGGGTTTTTACATGTGCTTATGTGAGCATCACTTCGAATTTAAATGTAGCGTGTAGCGTTAGGGATACGGATAGGTATAGGGAAACGGATCAGAATACAATTTTCGGCTCTATCCATTCCCCCTCCATATAAAAAAGTCAGACATTTCTGTAAATATTATTCCATAATAGAAAATCTTTCAATCCTTCTGACTCACACTACACGTGTCATGACAATAGCAGTTCTAATACCCCATCGTCATCGAATTCGTGGTCACAAATCCGAATTATTTATTTTACAAATTTTAAACTAATCTTTGCAAAGGATTTATTTATAGTGCCAAATTTGTAAAATTGGATTATCAGCACTCTTGAGGCGAATCGCCGCCGTCACCCACCAATAGTTGATGCCAATATGTCACATGCGTAGATGTACATATGTAAGTCCTCAGGGCCGGATTAACAAGTAGGTAGAATAGGTAGTTTCCTGAAATCCCCTAAAATCGGGGGCCCCCGAAAAAATGAAAAAGACTATTAAAATTTTCTTACAAACATAAAATTCGAGAGAGTGAAAGAAAAATATAATCAGGGCCCGTATTACGTGTTACGATCCGTGATCGGAACGCATTTTTAAAATCACAATAGCTCTGCAATGGTGGATCGGATTAATGGAATATGAGAACCAGCTACAATGGTACTCCTTAGATCCATAACTTATTGAAATTTTTAGAAATAGTTTGGCAGTTGCATAGTTATCGCTTGAGTGAAAGTGGTTTTCAGTCACTGATCGTAACACGTAATACGGGCCCAGAACTGAAACAAATTTTACTCAAATAAATAAAACTCAATTGACCGCATTCAAAAGGCGACGACCGCACAAATAGCTACAAGGTTCCTAAAAAGACATTTCCGACTCATTTTTAAAGTTTTTTACTGAAGACTGTGATTTAGATATTCAAAATTGTAGAGGACAATAATATGACAACGCATTAAACATGTCCGGGAAGTATAAAGGTGTGCAAGCAGAATATTGAGTTTGAATAAGAATGCGATCTATGTTCCCTGTTCCACGCATCCCTTAATTTGGTTGGAGAGCATGCTGTGAAGTGATATCTTACGCAGTAGATTTTTTCGCCATATGCAGACATTATAATTTTTTCCGCTTCCACCTATCGTTGGGGCGTATTAAGAACTAAAATAAAGAATGAGAAAACTTTGAAGACATTGTCAACTACACGCTGGGAAGCACTTCGAATGCGACGAATGCAGTTTACGATTCATTTGATATCATATTAGAGGCTCTAGAAATCATTGCTGATGATGAATCACAAAATACTGATACTGTATCGCGAATAAAAATGCAAATTCGAATTTGGTTCATGTTGATTTTATGGAACTCTATTTTGACTGGCTATGCGTTCAGTGAGTAGTCATTGCAAAGTGAAAAAGCGGGATTTCAAACGTGTGATTTTTTTGTACGGATCGTTAGAAGAGTAGTTTATGTTTCATTCCATGAAAAGTTCAATGATTTCGAGGAAAAAACAAAACAATTATTACCTGTGTAGTTTATACAGAAATCGTAAAACGCACTCGTCGTAGAAAAAACCAACCTAATGACGGAATTGCTCCAGAAGTAGAATTTTCACCTCGCGATGATTTTAGGACAAAAGGTTTTCCTCGCAATCATCACAATCTTCACAGTGAAATCTGACGGCATGCGAAAGTGTATATGGAAGTTTCAGAGAGATTTGCATTTCTCATCAACCTTTCTCTAAGTGATGCAGACCTCCACGAAGCTATAAAGAACCTAGTGAACTCCAGATACACTGATGCACAAAAACTCATAGTAATTTGTACAAGATTCTCGTATTCACCAAACCTGCTATATTTTCACCCATAATTCGTCAAGAAACATTGCCATAAAACTATTGCGTGCCGGAAACCCAGCGAACAAACTACATTGGAACCTCATTTGATTATATGTACATTTATATGTTTATGTATATTTCGTTTAGTTATAAGATTTGATTTGATGATAGTGTCCAAAATATAACTTTTGAATAGTAATTCGTGGCGGACGTCCACGCGTCAACCCAACAGTTATTCAAATATACCGTTTTTTTTTGTAAATAGCGGCGAGAAAGCCCAGGCCCCTAGGAGTCCCTTGACCACCAAAGAGAGAGCTCTTTTTAAGGTAGGATAGGACCCTGGTAGGGAATATAAAATTTTGTGCTCATATTGAGCGGTTCTAATGTTGGTTTTGGTAGCGTTGGCGGGAAGTCCCGAAGTAATTTGCGGAATTAATAATAATTAATAAAATTTAAAAAAATGCTTTCGGTAAGCCGAATAAGGCAAAGTAAAATTTCCCAGAAACTCCATATTTTTACTGATATATGTATGTAAGAAAATTTTGTTGGAATAATCATGTGTGGTTGAGTCCATCATAAAGTTAAATATTGTTCAAATCGCCTGTCGTAAGCCAATTTTTATTGCAATTTTTAGTAAGCAGTAGATGTATGTATTTAGCTATATTTTATCTAATTAAAAAGTGTTATATTGAGTGAAAAAGAAATTTAAGATGGCGTTCTAAATAATAGGTGGGGAGGGGGAAGATGAACAAAGGGTAGGAGGTTTGGAACGGAATGGAGCAAAGGTAAGATAAGGGGACCTGCAGAGCGATGCGAAGCGAGCGGTCCAAGGAAGGGTGGGCTTCTTGTGGGGTGAGGTGGGAGAGAAAATGATTAATGTGATTGTGACATCCGCCCCGCATCAAGGTGGAAAAAGGGTTCAGAACCGCGACTCCATGTACTGAGCTAGCTGGGCAATTCCACCTTGATTGCGCAAAAGGGGCGCGATCCACAAATGTATGTGTACGTGACAATTTTATAGATATTATTACATTGTGGACAATAAAGTTTTATGAAAGATATGTATAAGTTAGTATTTTTTAATCGAAACAAGTAAAGAAGGCTAAGTTCGGGTGTAACCGAACATTACATCCTCAGTTGAGAGCTGTGGAGACAAAATAGGAAAATCACCATGAAGTAAAAAGAACCTAAGGTAACCCTGGAATGTGTTTGTATGACATGTGTATCAAATGGAAGGTATTAAGAGTATTTTAAGGAGGGAGTGGGCCATAGTTCTATGATTGACGCCATTTAGGGATAAGGTGGACCAGGATGACTTTAGAATTTGTTTGTACGATATGGGTATCAATGAAAGTGTTAATGAGTATTTTAAAAGGGAGTGGGCCTAAGTTCTATAGGTGGAAGCCTTTTCGAGATATCGCCATAAAGGTGGACCAGGTTGACTCTAGAATGCGTTGTACAATATGGGTATCAACGAAGTGTTAATAAGTATTTTAAAAGGGAGTGGGCCATAGTTCTTGGGTAGGACGCTTTTCGGGATATCGCCATAAACGTGGACCAGGGGTGACTCTAGAATGCGTTTGTACAATATGGGTTCAAATGAAAGGTGTAATGAGTATTTTAAAAGGGCGTGGGCCTTAGTTCTAAGGTGGACGCCTTTTCGAGATATCGTCATAAAGGGGGCAGTGACTCTAGAATTTGTTTGTACGATATGGGTATCAAATAAAGGTGTTAATGAGTATTTTAAAAGGGCGTGGGCCTTAGTTCTATAGGTGGAGACGCCGTTTCGTAGATATCGCCATAAAGGTGGACCAGGGGTGACCCAAGAATTTGTTTGTGCGATATGGGTATCAATGAAAGGGGTTAATGCACATTTAAATGGAGTGGGCCTTAGTTCCATAGGTGGACGTCTTTTCGAGATATCGCCATAAAGGGTGGACCAGGGGTGACTCTAGAATGCGTTTGTACAATATGGTATCAAACGAAGGTGTTAATGAGTATTTCAAAAGGGCGTGGGGTTTAGTTCTACAGGTGGACGCCTTTTCGAGATAGCGCCAAAAGGTGGACCAGGGGTGACTCTAGGATGCCCTTTGTACTATATGGGTATCAAATTAAAGGTATTAATGAATAGTTTTAAAGGGAGTGGTGGTAGTTGTATAGGTGGTCGCCTTTTCGAGATATCGCCATAAAGGTGGACCAGGGTGACTCAGGAATGCGTTTGTACAATATGGGTATCAAACGAAAGGTGTTAATGGTATTTTAAAAGGGCGTGGGGCTTGTTCTATAGGTGGACGCCTTTTCGAGATATCGTCATAAAGGTGGACCAGGGTGACTCTAGAATGTGTTTGTACAATATCGGTATCAAATTAAAGGCATTAATGAGGGTTTTAAAAGGGAGTGGTGGTAGTTGTATAGGTGGTCGCCTTTCGAGATATCGGCAATAAAGGTGGACCAGGGGTGACTCTAGAATGCGTCTATTGTACGATATGGTATCAAATTAAAGGTATTAATGAGGCTTTTAAAAGGGGGTGGTGGTAGTTGTATATGAAGGGTTCCAGATATCGACCCAAAAATGTGACCAGGGTGACCCAGAAAATCATCTGTTGGATACCGCTAATTATTTATATATATAATACCACGAACAGTATTCCTGCCAAGATTTCAAGGGTTTTTATTTCGCCCTGCAGAACTTTCATTTCATTCTACTTAATATGGTAGGTGTCCCACCCATTTTACAAAGTTTTTTTCTAAAGTTATATGTTGGGTCAATAACCAATCCAAATACCATGTTTCATCCCTTTTTTCGTATTTGGTATAGAATATGGCATTTTTTCGTTTTTCGTAATTTTCGATATCGAAAAAGTGGGCGTGTCATGGGTCCGATTTCGGCCATTTTTTATACCAATACAAAGTGAGTTCAGATAAGTACGTGAATCTGAGTAGTAAAGAGTATATCGATTTTTGCTCAAGTTATCGTGTTAACGTGCCGAGCGGAAGGAACAGACGGTAGACTGTGTATAAAAACTGGGCGTGGCTTCAACCGATGATTCGCCCATTTTCACAGAAAAACAGTTAACGTCATATATCTATTCCCCTACCAAATTCAAAAGGATTGGTAAGTTTTGTGTCGACTGTATAGCATTAAAGTATCCTAGACAAATAATGAAAGAGGGCGGAGCTTCGCCCATTTTGAAATTTTCTTTTATTTTTGCATTTTGTTTCACCATATCATTACTGGAGTTGAATGTTGACATAATTTACTTATATACTGTAAAGATATTAAATTTTTTGTTAAAATTTGGCTTAAAAAAATTTTATTTTAAAAGTGGCGTGGTCGTTCTCCGATTTTGTTAATTTTTATTAAGCATACATATAGTAACAGGACGTTCTATGAGTAGCGTAACGTTCCTGCCCTCAGAATATGTCATATATGATTATCTCGTAACGAATGCACAAATGACGAGCTATTAAAACTTTAAGATTGACCGTTTTATTTTTAAAGTTGGGCAAGGTTGCCATGTGCCTCATTGCCTAGCAAATTTGTACTAATTTTTCTTATTCTGTGTCACTTGCACCTGTAATGTGTCCAATTCACCTACCATAGTTTCATCGGCTTTTATTCGTCTTTGGTAAGGAAATTATCGAAACATTTCGCATTATGGTGTATAGTGCGACTATTGTTACATTTTGAATATAACGATCTGAGATGAGTAGCTGAGGAACATTAGCATGAACAAATTATCAGCAAGATGACGCTCACAAGACATATACTACATCATGTTACGTTGGAGTTTTACGGAAAGACGGACGCGAACGGCACCGGCTCGACGTAAAATTTTTTTGGTCGCATCCTGATGATTTTGTATATGGAAGTACCTATCTAAATCTTGGTTCTCATTATACTGTACAACCAACCAGTTATAGTCAGTCAATAGACTAAATATTACTCTGTGAGTCATCTGCTCAATCAGGGCCCCGGTACCCGGTGTCCCTGATGGCTTATAAAAAGAAGGGACCATAAAGGTTGTGCTCGGTGTTGGGGGAATCGAGATGCTATCTCGAGGCATACATTGTGACCAGAATTATTATCCCTTCGTGGTGGAAAAACAAGCGTGCCCTCCAATATGTGATCGGTACTGTCACAATATGCGGCCAACTAGTATTGTAGGGGGTTGGGGTAGCCCATCGATGGCGTTTCTTTCTTTTTTATTTACTCTCGTCTTCTTCGTTGAAATAATGACCTAATCCAACTACTCGAAGTTAATGTAACCCTATACTAAACCATTAAATTTAGACCTGTCGATTTTCATGTTAGTCTCGTGTCATGCACCGATGCATGGCGAAAGAGCGGAGAAAGCATTTAGCATAAAAACTGTATTCATGCAAGCCAGCATATTTAGAGTTGATCTAACTATTTATAGAGAGAGCATGCTAATCCGGGTGTTGCGCGGAGGGGAATTGAGGGTTCGGTAGAAGCTGTTCCTTAAGAAGGGGGCTGAGGATAAATCGATCCTATACTTTATGAAAAGATGAGACGTACTTAGATTGAATGATTGAGGTCTTGCACCCCATGACCTTTCTTGACTAGGAGAATAGCTATCTCGATAACTTCTTTTTGAAATCCTGAGCGTAGAGGCTAGCAGATGTGACCAGTTGTATATGTATAATGATGAGACATTGTGATGTGCTCGAAGAGTTGACACTTATGGGATTCGTGGAGGCATGATGGCCTGTAGGAGCAATGAGTAGGGAACCTACAGAAGTAAGTCCGAGGCTGTCCTGTGGTAGGAACCAATTCTAATGCGTCGGTGGAAAACAACAAGGGAATGCAGTGAGCCTGAGGATGAGTGCGGGGAAAGAGATTTCGCTGAAGACTTAAATAACAAACCAGATGTGGGCAAAGAGATGTGCTGCGTACAACAATAGATGAGTTTGTGAGATAATGATTGATAGCGAAACATAATCGGCAGATTAATGACATGCCGCGTCTAGGAGCTACACCCAACAAAAGAGGCGCAACTTGTTGAAGCGGTGAAATGTACGCTTTTACTTGATTGATGATCGACGGTAGTTGTTGCGCTGTACCACGCCCCAGGCTACTGAGGGTGGCACAATGTAGCCTAGTCGAGGTGATGCTCGTGATAGGACCAGGGCGCAGTGCGCCCCTGGGAAGCTCCCTGATAGGTCTAGCCGAACGAACATAGAGACAGCACACTCTCAGTCGCGGACATCTATAATAAATGAGAGAAAAAATCGGATCATGATAGCCGGTCCATATGGACAGTTCCGCTCCCCTGATACGAAATCGGATTTTTTCCCGTTGGCGTCTTAATGAAATCTGTGTACGGTATTAGGCTTTGATACTCGGCAAGCCGTCCGACTTGGTTCGTTGTTGAAAGGACGAAAGGGGATAATGTTTGACGTCAGCCGATAGAAAATCCGATGAACGTGGTGTAGTGAACGTGGCTGCGTGGGTAAATTACATCGAACTTTACAGTCGAGGAGCAGTAAGTAATGGAGGAAGGACCACTGGTACGACTGCACACTCCCGTCTCAAAATGCCGCCTCAGACATGAAATAGAGGTTTAGAAAGTGAATTTTTACTCAGAGAAAATCATTTATACAGTGAAGGGAATAGTTTGCGTGAGTTTGAGACCTGTAAGCTTTACGGTTTTGACTTTCCAGCAATGGAATACCATAGAGCTGAGGTAACATGGGTTGCACGTCTGAAAGGTCAATGCTTTTATCTTTTGTAACTATGTACATTAACATTGTAAGGTATATTGGTATATTCAGCAGTCATGTCCTACATTCTCCAAAATCTGGTTATTTCGATAGTAGTTTATGCAGTGCATACCAGCATATCTGTTGATAGCAATGCAGGTCTGCTTACATGTAGCTGGTAAGGCATGTCTTGATGAAATCTTTGATGTGATGGGTCGCCATATCTATTGTTTTATTAGATATAATGCTGCAACGTGTTATGCCAGATTCCTTGTCCATATTGTCCACTTTAGAGCTAGTCGAAGAATCGGCTTAGACTGAAACATCCGCAAACTTTAGACTAACATGAAAAATTAATTGTTTGTAGCACAAAAGAATTGTGTAAAAGATGGGCATTAAGTTATTGTAAATGGCACTTTGATGATGGGACTAGGTGACAGAATGAAGTAGAAAAATTGATAAGTCAGGAAATTAAAATTAGGGATATACGCATATTTTCCTAATGGGTTACTGCAGACGTCACAACGAATTAGCACAGTAAATTGATATACAGAGATTATTTTCACAGGAATTAAGTGTAGTATCAAACGATACAGATTAAGACAGCTTAATCGCTAGTTATGATTGTTGCTGGAGAGTATCTAGGTGTGACATTTTTGCCGAATATTGGTTGGATCTGTACTAATTTATGTATTTAACGTGTGGTGTTGTGTGAGAGCAGTCATAGTTGGATGGGCATCTGCTATATTTTGTAGCTTAGACACAGAATTTTTTAAGTCTTCTATGATGGGGTTGAACTTGGTTAAAAGGAGTTGTTTGTATCGAAGTGAATGTTAAGGTAATGAGGATGATAGCAAATCTGCCAGAATAACGCGGTCAAAAATGAATGGTATGTCGCACACAAAGGTTTATGAAGCCGCGCAAAGGATCTGTCTGAACACTATCTGTTTCTAGTCAAAACGATACTGGGACAAGAACCAAGTTGAATCTCTGTATTAAATGCCAGAAGCGATCAGCTCTAGTAGACACTTCGTTTTATTTTCACGGAATACAGAGCATCAAAAGTTTGTTTTGATATTGACTATCGTTCCGGGTTACGTAAGCTTAGCCCGAGCAGGCGTTTTGTATTGCACACTCAAGATCACACTAGATGAACGTAGGCAAACGGTTAGCTGGGAAAGATGTCTGTGCGGGATAGTTTATAGTCTGCTTCTGGGATGATGTACATATGCTAAGCAATCTTATCATTGGATAGAGGGAGAAGACCCACTAGATCCCGTGTCGGACACGTTTATTGGTTCACGTAGGTTCAGTCGAAGTATACTTGCCGCATGATGTAAAGGTGAAGTTAGAAGATTCGTTTATACCGTATCGAGTATTACGTTATTCATGCGTGTGAGCTTCAACTGCGATGAAAGGTTGAAGAGTGACTTCGTTTTGCACGTACCGACGATAGTTAGTTTTATTAGTTTTACTCGTGAACAATTTTGGGGCGAATTCTGCAATGCAATGCATTTAAAGAGTGCTAGTTAGTTGTTACAACGTTTAGCTGTGTCCCCCCGCAATGGAGGTTGAGCTACACAGACTAGGTGTGGATTAAAAAATGAACCACACGATATTATAGCTTAAAAACGCCAACAGGGGGTGAGTGGAAATATATAAGAGTGAGAGCACCCTAAGATTGTCTATAGATAACACTGTTTGACTATCTCTTTAAGGAAACGACTTCTTCAGGTTACGTTATAAAGTGAAAGAACCTGAGGAAACGAGTGGTTTAAGGTTTTGTTAGATGTTGATATCTTTTAGGATGCCATGCTTTGCGCATGCCACTGGTGCGATGTTACAACATAACACAGAGTGAAAGCACGAATGCCAGATGATAAGTTTACCTAAGTTTCAGCACATAGATGTGTATGGAAACGGATTTAAAAGGGTCCACTACGTTATACGGTCACAACGGCAAGAAGCTGTAGGAAAGGCCCAATGGGCGATATCACACTGACGATACCACACTGCTTTTCTCTCTAACGAGCATGATTACAAGTAGAAAACTGAATTACATTGTCGTGTATCATAACCTTCCCAGCTGAAGACGACTCCCCCCAGTAATGAACGATAGTCGTTGCATCATTAGTGTCAAATGAGACTCCAACAATTAATTGGCACGAGAGTCCTTGGAACTTT